>CAJUYI010000294.1:152365-187994 GCA_910591695.1 Galerucella pusilla
TAAATGTGTAAATGTGTAAATGTGTAAATGTGTAAATGTGTAAATGTCTGACAAATGCAACGGCGAAATGGTACGAACACCTGATAAAGTACAGACTATACGGAGCTTTGGATCAGAGGACTAGCCTCAAACCAGTATAGCGTTTGAAAGGGCAGATCTATCGTGATGGCTGTGCAGGAGGTTTAAAACTGCAAACGGGATAATGCTGAATGGCAAGAGGCAGTGATAACAGTGGATGTCAAGAATGCCTTCAATTATGTGCCAGCCAGGTATATCTTGAATGAACTTCAGAATAGAGATATACCGAGATATCTATAAAACATAATAATGAACTATTTTAATCGAAGGAGGATTGAATTAGAGCAGAGGAGAGAGGAACTATTATGATGTTACAGCGAGGATACCACAAGAATCGGTACTTGGACCAGCATTGTGGAATGTTAATTACGACCCCTATTTCATTCGGAACGAGCTCAAATGTACTATTGTAGAAAAAATGGCGCCTGTTTATTGTCATTGAAAATTGCATGTCGTTCTATTTGGAATACAACGATAGCACATACAGTTGTCAGGAACAAACATGAGCCCCGGAAAATATGCGAACTAAAATAAGGTCATCGCAAGCAGCCAATCAAGAGCCAATGTTAACGATTGTCGATTAGTAATTGTTAAATATAATCGAAATAATATGACCGAGTGATTTCATCAACATACATCATTTTATTCATTCTGTATCAGTGTTGTCAATGCGAGGATGATTATCCGATTTTTAGACAATTTCACTAATTTGGATCCAATAATTTTTCGAATATTTTGTAGAAGGGATATATAAAATGACTATTGTTTTGGATGATTTTCCATATTGACTGGGGTCGAAGACTTTATTTAGATAACCAATGTGTCCTTTTGGTAATTTTGACAAATTCTGATAATTTGAATAGTAAGTTCGGGTAATTTTCATTTTTGCATCGGCAACACTGGACTATAACCAGTTCATATTTTGTTGCTTTCCATAGAAACTTGACCCTTCTTTTTCATGACATTAATACAGTCATGTAATTTTAAAATATAGACATTTAGGGCAAACGGTAGTTTTATTTTTGGTCCAATATAAATTTTTTCATTAATATTTAGAGTTACATTTTTAGCAAGTTTGACTTTGAATAGATGAGGCTTTTACTTGATGTAGATCCATAGTAAGTTATGAAATCAAACAATTTTATTTTGTTAAATCTACATTGTATTTAAACATAAAGTGACGCGTTTCGCTAACACAGTAGCTTTATCAAACGTTTGATAAAACTACTGTGTTAGCGAAACGCGTCACTCTATGTTTAAATACAATGTAGATTTAACAAAATAAAATTGTTTGATTTCATGAGTTTGACTTTGTTTACATATCTCTTAACAGTTGACATTTATGGTATCGATATTTGGTTATCGATTCAAAATATCGAATTGTTACTACAAAAATACAACTACAGCGACATGAACACGCCCTCCAGGGCTCACGTTTGCTTTTGCCAACTGTACTTGGTATTTTTTTCAAGTAATAATAACAAATGTATCATCATTTCATAAAGTATGAATTTCAACTAAAATACCTCCGATGCAATTAAGAAAACGAGCACAGCAAGTGTGCAAAATTATTTTCTGTAGATTCCATGCAAGTTGCTAAACGTGGGCCAATTGAGGTTGAGCCTATGGAGGGAAGCGCTCACTGCGCTACCTCTCCTGCAGGCAGCCAACGATGCAATTGAACCCAGGTTTTTGTTTAACAAACCCTACAAAATTCAAATAAAACAGAACACAGAGCCAGATGCTGCAAATGCAATACGCATATATACAGATGGTTCAAAAATGAAAGAAGGCTCAGGCTGTGGAGTTTACTCGAGAGCACTGAGCCTCAAGATTAAGTGGGGAATGGGAAACAATACCAGCGTGGTTCAAACAGAACTGGCTGGTATCTCAATTGCCACAAAAGAACTAACCAGAGAGGAATTTCTGGCAAAACCATAATAATCTGCACTGATAGTAGACAAGCCCTATTAGCCTTGAACAGACAACGTGTTATATCGAGGCTAGTACTAGAGTGCCACCAAGATTTAGCTGACGTCTCGGCAGATAACAACATTATCCTGAGTTGGGTTAAAGGGCACGACAGGAGTAAAGGAAATCGCATTGCTGATTCTTTAGCCAGGGAAGCCGCTGGACTGAAAATTCTAGGACCCAGTGACACCTACGGCCTAACGACTTCGACAATTGCGGAACTAACCAAACGTTACACCCATGCTCAATCCCTTGAGAGATGGGATGGAATCAAAGGATGCAGTTTTGCCAGGATCACCCTGGGCGACCCTCGGAAGCTGGCGCCGAAGAAATATTTGGCGATGACCAGGAAAAACCTACGTTTAACAGTAGGATTTCTGACTGGTCACTGTCAACTAAGTAAACACCTCCATACTATGGGGCTAGTGGACACACCTCTATGCAGGATGTGTGAACAGGAAGATGAAACTGTCAGGCATGTCTTATGCGAGTGTCCGGAGTTATCGTCAATAAGAGAGTGTGTGTTCGGTGAGTCTTGTCCTACACCTGCCGATATGAAGGAGATGTCTCCCAGTGACCTGTCCACCTTCCTGAGAAGGACAGGATGGACAATGACCTAGGAGGACAACTCCTCGGGAGGATGTACAATGGGTCACATGTGGCCTAAGTGCTGTGAGCCTACACACTCACCCTCCCTACTCTACAGATACAGATACAACTATAGCGACATGAACACGCCCTCCAGGGCTCACGTTTGCTTTTGCCAACTGTACTTGGTATTTTTTTCAAGTAATAATAACAAATGTATCATTATTTCATAAAGTATGAATTTCAACTAAAATACCTCCGATGCAATTAAGAAAACGAGCACAGCAAGTGTGCAAAATTATTTTCTGTAGATTCCATGCAAGTTGCTAAACGTGTTGAAAGCTTGCTTGTGTAGGCCGTCATCATAGCTAGTGTAACGCTACGACATGCTTCACAAATGCGTTCTTTAAGATCATCTAAATTATAAGATATTTCAACCTAGAATTGTAATCTTTCATCAGACCTGAACATAAGAGAATATTTGGTAAACTCTTGTTGACGCAAGATTTGCGAAATACCATCGGTCAAGATTTATATTTTTCAATAAATAGCTGCATTTTGTGTTATTTTGGTAAATCCAATTTATTTTAAAAAAGATATAAAATTCTCCCTCAATTTGATATTTAAAAAGCCCTCTGAAATTCATTCCTGCTGCCCAAACTTCAGATGGCTTTTAAAACAGTAGTCACAACGTAAGAGTTACAATTCTAGGTTGAAGTATTTTATGATTTAAAGGATCTTAAAGAACGCATTCGTGCAGTGGCGGATTTGCAGTCCTAGCCGCTCTAGGCCCCAGGCCATGTGCCGCCCTTTTCTCAGCACCGATCATTAGAGACTAGAAACATAATTCATGAATTTACTTTATTGCCACTTTTATTTGATTCAGAAAATTGTTAACTAAAAGCTAGCTTATAAAGCTAGTTTATAATATTTTCCGAGGCCAGGGATGATTGGAAATTTGAATAAAACATTTAAAATGGTTTTAGGTTTCCTTTTTAATAAAATAAAGGTTTTACAATGTACAATATTTTGAGATACTTTGCATTTGAGTTATTTCTTGTTATCATCACTGAGTTTTTTTGGCACGATTGCCGCCCTTCGTATCTGGCCGCCCTAGGCCCGGGCCTACTGGGCCTTATGGCAAATCCGCCACTGCATTCGTGAAGCATCTCAGAGTACACCAGGTATGATTCAAAAGGAAGCCAGCACAACAACACTTTTAATACGTTTTGCAGCTTGGAAGGATTCTGCAGGAAATAGTTTTGAATATTTGCTGTAATTTTCTGTTCGCAGCTACCACAGGACTGTCAATTGAAAAACATTTTTTATAAGTCATTAGGAAGGTACTTTAATGTCATTCAATGCAGTTTTTTTATTCATTAACCCTAACTGCTAAAATCTCAAAAATAAGTCGTGCCACCAGTGAGCAATTATTTAGCGCTTGCGAATAAATCTGTATGGAGCAGCACGAAAAACCATATTTTCAAACACGTTAATTCGTGACCAAACTGCTCCAAACGTATAGGTATGTCCGCAAACGCTATAAAAACTTAGAAATCGAAATATAACATTTAGGTATTATACGTATAACTTGT
Organism: Galerucella pusilla; assembly: GCA_910591695.1. Taxonomy (NCBI): domain Eukaryota; kingdom Metazoa; phylum Arthropoda; class Insecta; order Coleoptera; family Chrysomelidae; genus Galerucella; species Galerucella pusilla. Next base: position 156,598 of record CAJUYI010000294.1, read on the forward strand.
AAATAAAAACATTATAAAGCATTTATCAGGAAACTAAAAACTTTTTACAGTGTGGTACCGCTTGAAGCAGGGTACTATGCATAATGAAACGTAACACCTAAATCACAGAGTACACCATCTAACAAGAGACGAAAGCTTTGTCGGTTCCTTTGAAGTCGGACTAACACGATATTGAGCGGAAATACGTAGAGGCATTGACACATAAACTACCTGATACACTGAGAAAAGTAACACTACACTAAGAAAAATAGTAGTGTTGATGAACATCCCTTCCAATTAGGTCTATGGAATATTTTTTTAACTACCACCATAAGAACACCTTATTATTAATCTCATGTGTGTTATGAGAAGTAGCTCATTTTCAACCTAATCTTAAAATAATACACGGTGAACTGAGGGGAATGTACGGAAGTGACGGCTTGACATTGACAGGTGAACTAATTAATTCACGCATGTGCACACAAATTTGCGATCACGAAAACTACTTTCTTTCGCCTCTTGTTAGATGGTGTACACTGTGCCTAAATCTGGTGACGGGTCCCCATAGTGCTCAAGACGTGTGAAATGAAGTCACGTGATTTAATCTTTATTGGCCGAATCGTTGTCTGATATTTGGTGTAAGCGTCATACGATAGCGGAAATAATCGATTTCAGCACATAACATAAAAATAAATGCTTGCGTATATAAACGTCTCGCGCACTGAGGGCCAGTGGCGGATCTACGGGGGGGGGGGCTTTCGGGCTGAAGCCCTTCCTCCTCCCAAAACACCCTTTTCGCATTTTCAATCTGCATTTTATTGACTTTAATGTATTTCATTAGTAAATTAATAAACAAAACATCCTGAAAACCTTTGATAAGAAACACACGTTTTTACTCCATAAAACAACGTTAAGCTAGTTTTGGTCGCTTCATTATATGAAAGTCCTTTCACAAAATTTCCTCCCGTTCAGACCCCCCCCCCAAATAAAATTCTAGATCCGCCACTGCTGTGAGGGCACGAAAAAAATTGGCGAATATATCAGGCTTGAGCAGCGAAACGGTTGATTATCTTGTCAAATAATCGAAATATTGAATAGATGAGGCTTTTACTTGATGTAGATCCATAGTAAGTTATGAAATCAAACAATTTTATTTTGTTAAATCTACATTGTATTTAAACATAAAGTGACGCGTTTCGCTAACATAGTAGCTTTTTCAAACGAATGGAGGTATGAGAAACTTTCTATTTATACAGTGCCTTAATACTAAATTATACGGATATTTAACAATAAAATTATAATCTATTTACAAGGAAATGAAATGAATTTGTCTAAATATGGGATTAACTAAAGTATTTAACAAGTTTACCTGGAAACTCATTCACAACCATCCTACAGGGATCTTTCTAGGTAAAAAGGTTTAATAATGGAGAATTGTTAATATCAAGTTGGTCGTTAAGAAGATTATCTGAATATTTGTTTTTATTTATCTCTAGGGCTTCTAAAAGATTCTAAAGGATTTAGTTTCTAAATGCAAAATTTCGAAATTTGAATCGAAAGAGTGTTGGTTTGCTAATAAATGATTTGAATAGTTGGAATCTAATTTTTGATTGTCATAACTACGTTTGTATTCTGAAATTCTAGTTTTAAAATTCCTAAAAGTTCTACCTATACATCTTGATAGTCGCCTATGCAAGGTGACAAACACGTATTGGGCCTGTAGAAGAGCCATTGGTCCGAGATGGGGACTGACCCCCAAAACGATCATATGGTTCTATAGAGTTATTATGCTGCCTATGCTCACATATGCGGCTCTGGTCTGGTGGCCGAGGGTAACCTTGGTCACGGCTAGATCGCAACTGGCACGCCTTCAAAGGGTGGTCAGTTTGGGTGCAACTGGCTGCATGAAGACTACACCAACTGCTGCAATGGAAGTGATCCTTGGTCTTCGGCCTCTTCACCATGTGATCGAGGCTGAGGCGGGGAGTGCTTTCCTGCGCATGAAGCGTCTGGAATACGTGCGAAGAGGGGAAGAGTGCAGACACGTCAAGAGGCTCCGGCTCCTGGAAGATATTCCAGTTCTGGCTCGAGCGTCTGACGAATGCTTGCGCAAGTACTACTTCGCAACCCCATACAGGGCTATGATCCGGGACAGAGAATCCTGGGATAAAGAGACGAATACACAGCTTCATGGGACTGTCTGGTTCACAGATGGCTTATGCTCTGGTGACAGAGCAGGAGCTGGAATTTACTCTAGGAACCCAAGGACACAAATCTGTATACCATTGGGTGATGGTGTATCTGCGAGATATACGCTATCTTGGAATGTGCGCAGATAAACCTAGACAGAGGTTATGTGGATCGACGCATAACCATATACACCGACAGTCAGGCAGCAATTAAAGCCCTGAGTGGATATACCATCAACTCGGGACTTGCTGACGAATGTCGAGAACGACTTGCTGATCTTGCAAGTCAGAACGCAGTGCGGCTAGAATGGATTCCGGCCCACTCTGGTTTTGAAGGCAACGAAATGGCGGATGCATTGGCTGCGGAAGGGGTGGCAGCTCCTTTCTGCGTCCCAGGCCCAAGCCTCGGCCTAACCAAACAAACGATACGCAAGGAGACGAGGAAGTGGCTGAGGAACCAGCACCTCGCTCATTGGAATGCCCTGCAGGGTCCTAGACAATCAAAACTCCTACTGAAGGGATGGACTGATGGACACGCTGGGGCAGCTATTGAACTACCAAGGAGTAGGTTGAGGAAGATAGCAGGACTCCTAACAGGGCACTGCTGTATGAGGAAGCACCTCTACAATCTAGGAGTAGAGGAAAGTTCCCTATGTAGGGGTTGCGGCATGACTGATGAAACGTCAGTTCATGTTCTCTTAGAGTGTCCACACTGGACTGTATTACGCAGGCGAATCTTCGGAGTCACCGTCATGGCTCCTGGGGACACAAGCAGGCTTCCACTGAAAAAGGTTGTGGCCTTTATTGAAGGGCTCGGCTTCATGGATGACTAGGTAGCAGGAATGGCACAATGGGCCCGCCAGTGGCCTCAGTGCCGGAACCGTGACTTTAGTTTGGCTAGGTCAAGGCTCGCCTGCACATTCTGTAGTAGTAGTAGTAGTAGGCTACCTATATAAATTTTATCACAGTCATAATTACCACATTTTAATTTATAAACTCCTGATTTATTTAGTTTTGAAGATTTGGATTTGTTGTTTTTAATGAATTTGGATAAATTGTTGTCAGTTTTGAAGCAAATATTCAAGTCTAAAGTTTCTAAAAATGATTTTATTTTTAAGGATGGTATTCCAAAGTAAGTTAAGCTTTTAAATTGGTTATTTTTGTTTTTATCAGAAGGAAATACTGGTTCTAGAGTATGTTTTCGTATTTTTTTATTTATGATGTTGTCAATTAAATTTGGATCGTAATTATTATTAACCGCTATTTGCTTTATTATATTTAGTTCTTTATTGTAATTGTCAATATTCAATGGAACTGTTAAAAGTCTATGTATCATACTATTAAAAGCTGTATTTGATGGTTTGTGAAATATAGAAAAGTCATGTTTATTGTTTATTTTTGAAATTGTAAGATCTAGAAAGTTTATGGACTTATTTTGTTCAATTTCTACTGTAAATTTGATATTTTTATGTATTGGGTTAATGTGAGTAATGAAGAGGGTTTGATTATGTACAACCCTCTCAGTCCCCTATTATCAGAAATTTTCAGATAATCTTCTTAACGACCAACTTGATATTTACAATTCTCCATTATTAAACCTTTTTACCTAGAAAGATTCCTGTAGGATGGTTGTGAATGAGTTTCATGTAAACTTGTTAAATACTTTAGTTAATCCCATATTTAGACAAATTCATTTCATTTCCTTGTAAATAGATTATAATTTTATTGTTAAATATCCGTATAATTTAGTATTAAGGCACTGTATTGTGATAAAATGCAAAACCAAAAAATCACCTATTATAGACAAACTATCTAGACTAAATTATTATGACTTAACAAACTCATATTGGGCACACAAAAACTCGCCTCCACTCTGTGAAGGTTTCAGAAACACTACAGATTTTGTTCCACCTCTAGTAAGCATGAACCTGGTTAGCTTTTTAAAAGATATTAAAGTGATTACTCCACAATACTCAGAAATAGATCACTTAAACAATATAATTGTCAGACAAATCATGGACACTTATAACGATTACACACCTATTTTCACAGATGCGTCTAAAAATATTCATGGCACAGGTGCGTCTTTTATTATACCACCACTAGAGCAACGCAAATTTAAGCTGAATAAAACAACCTCTATTTTTTCTGCTGAAGCCTTTGCAATCTATAAAGCTTTAGAGTATGCGTCACAAATAAATAAAAAGAACATTATTATTTTTACTGATTCACTCTCAGTGTTAAACAGCTTAAAGTCGCCATTAGAAATAACATCCAGTTTCAATAATCCTCACATAGTAAAAATAAAAAACACAATTGCTAACTCTCCAAGTAAACACATATTTGTTTGGGTTAAAGCACACACGGGAATTAAGTATAACGAAGTAGCTGACCAATTAGCAAAAAGGAGCATATTCTCAGGAGAAGAAGTCAAGGTGGAAACTACTTTAGAGGAGCGAACAAATTTATCCAGAAGTAATATGTATAAAACTTGGTCAAACATATATCAACAGTACTGCATAACAAAACCTACTCGATACACTTTACTTGAGCCAAATCTAAAAGAAAATTATTATTGGTATGAGAATTATAATTACCCCAGAAAATATATCACAACTATATGCCGAATGAAATTTGGACACGCATGTTATCCCGCACACCTGCATAAAATCAAAATTCTGGAAAATAACATATGCGAAGATTGTAACGAAATTTCCGACTTGGACCACATTTTTTTCAATTGTAGGAGATATGAGCAACAATCCAAAAAGCTATTACAAACCCTTAACCAGCTAAATGTTCCTTGCCCTTTCAATATTATGTACCTGCTATCCACAAACAACAAAACTATATTTGACGCGTTGATACATTTTGTCTTCGAAGCTAAAATTAATCTGTAAATCTAGTCTCGTTACCTTTGTATAACTCACCTATTGTATATATACCTACCTATCCGAGGTCTACCTGTGATGTTTTATATAAAAACGCCCTGAACGACCCCTGGGCGAGAAGTGTGTAGTCCCCGTATTTTCCTCTTTGCTAGGTCATTAAATTACAAGTATGTGAATACTTACTATTACCCTTAGAAATATTAATTATTTACCTAATTTTCTTTTGTCTGTTTTTTTTTTTGTTTGTTAGTTTGTTTTCCCACAATTAATACACTATTTGCAGACCTTTAGTACACTCAGACTTACTGACTTACTGCGCCATTCTTCATTACTTAAATAGTTTCTGGCTGCATGGGTACAGCCCTAAAGCCAAAAAAAAAAAAAAAAAAAAAAAAAAAAGGCACTGTATAAATAGAAAGTTTCTCATTATACCTCCATTCGTTTGATAAAGCTACTGTGTTAGCGAAACGCGTCACTTTATGTTTAAATACAATGTAGATTTAACAAAATAAAATTGTTTGATTTCATAATCGAAATATTGCCTGTATACGATAACTTGGGACACCCAGTACAGTGATTTACACAATTTTTACAAAATAATGATTTAAATGAGAGAGATTCTATGTTGTTAGTTAAACAATGCGAATTCTAACAAATCGACTCATTTGACCGTGATAATCGTCGGGTTGGTGAATGAATAATCCACCACAAATCCTTGTTATTCCTGCACACTACAAGCAATTTGTTGTAGAGGCCATCAGAAGTTATGTTTTTAAGTAGCAGACAATAATACAAAAGAAAATATAAAAATACGAAATTCTATCAGAAAAAATGTAGGTAAATGTATTGAAACCGACTATACAATAATTAATTTGTGACTTCTTTCTTTCCCTACTTAGCATCCTCTAACAAGTGACAGCCAGTGTTGCCACATGCCTATTTTTTTTCGAGCCAGATGATATGGCGGAAACGAGCGAAATTCATACTAAAACGAGCTTTTTCAAAAATGTTTTTTACTAGTGAATACCTATGCCCCAATTCCTTCTTATTTGGTTTTGTTATAATAAACCTCTATAAAGATAAATATGAAATGTAGAATTTTTAAGGTAGTAATGTTTAAAAATATTACCTAACTTACTTTTCCATTGTAAGGTAGGGTAGGTAGGTATTCTAGCCTTTACCGTGCCTTTACCAACAACCAATAATTAACATTTAATAGCCAACAACAAACTTCCCAATAATTTACAATTTACTTTTCGAAAAACAAAGAACAGGCTGAGCGGTTGGATTGGGGTGCGTTCGTGATTTCTCTTGTTCGGCAGTGTTGCGTTCACGAATTACACTCGCCCGCTCCGTCTAATTCAAATAATCCAATCCAAGTAATCCAACACTCAACACCGTTCAGTTCAATTCACGAGAGTTCAGAAATACACAACTTTAACAAAAATTTAGCAAAATTTAAAAACGAGCCAATTTTAATAAAGAGGAGTCAACGAGGAACTTTTAATTCAAACGAGCCAGATCTGGCTCGAACGAGCCACCTGTGGCAACACTGGTGACAGCGAAGTAGTAACTTCTAATTATTACAACAAAGAACGACATTGCAGTGGCTGCGCGCTACACCTGAACCCCACCATTCCGTGCGACTCCCTTTATCATGTGAGAGTTTGGCGGCAGATTGTATAGATTTCTTGAATCATAATAGACAAAAAAAATTCACAATAATATAATGTGCGACAAAAATAGCGACACACACTAAACAGTCGACAATATTTATAAGAAAATTTTTTACGGTGCGCAGTCACTAGTCGTACAATAAACGCGCGTTTTCCTACACGGTTTTCCTCTAGTTTTCCACTGTGGTTCTGTTGAGTAAGTGCAGCGAAGGGTGTTATCGGACTAATGCGAGGGTTTTTCTGTTTGGATGTAATGCGGTATTACCAGAGGTGACGCAAATGTTTAAGGTAATTTTAAATTGTATATTTACTGAATTTGAATCTGCATTTTTCACAATGTAAACGTTATACAAACCAAAATTAAAAATTGGGGTGAACAACTCATCTGATTTCAATTATATACATGGTTTTTTTCAATCATATATTATTGAAGTTCAAAAATGGGCAACATTTGAACCTCAATAGACCTCTTATAGCTCTTCAGAAATATAAGACGTTGTTATTGTTTTCCAAATAACTTAAAAGTCTAACAAATTACAACTTTTGATATACAGGATGCTCCCATAAAGTTAATTATAAAACTTTATATTCTCAGATTTATAAAAATTGATTTTTAACAAAAATAGTACTGATATGATATCTGGTTGATAATAATTAGTCCCATTTCTTAAAATAGAGATAAATATAGCATTAACATTTTCACTATTGCTAGTTGTATATCTATCCATAGTAACTAAAATCATTGTCCTTTCCTTATAATTTTTATTTAAAGATGATGTAAATCACTGCTATTACCAGTTACGTGATATGAGAATGGATAGATTTATTTTCGCCAGCTATTGTTGTTACGTGTTTAGAGAAAAATATAAAACTTACGTGGTAAGGGTTCTTTAGCGTCGACTGTAACAATCAATAAACTAAAAACCTTGTTGTATTTATAAATTTAATCAATGTTCCCATTAAATTATAAACAAGATATAAAAAGTTGAGACTTTTTTAATTCAACCTGAAAAATCTTTATTTATTTAATAACACTCAAAAGGATCAACTAGACATTGTTTTCTTCATAAATAACTATTTCCTTTGCATGCCACACACCAAAGTTGAATTGTAATTATTTTTAGTTTGTACTGATCTGAATCGATATAAATTTCTGCTAAACTGATAGTTCAAGATTCCAGAGCGATAAGACAACTTATTTTCAAAAAGATGAAATGTTAGATTCTCAGTAGCATCTCATGTCTCAAATATGTTATCAAGGCAACTATTACTAAGTTATATTTCGTTAGTTAGACCAATTGTAATGACCGAACAGCCCCTAAACACAAAAATGATCAGCCGGGAGTATGAGTGCGAGAGCACAATAAATGCGTTTCAGAGCGAGTGAGACGTCTCTAGTTTGGTTCTCCTTCTTTTATATATATTAACTCACAATGTCTCAGTCTAATGTGTATGTGTCCTTCATGCACAACGTATAGTACCTATTCAGTATAGTTCGGATCTATTGGAGCACATTGTTATTGAGACATGGTGTTTTTTAGAAAAGTCCAAGAAGGGAGATTGATGCTGGTCGGCACCATCAGCTGAGAACGTTCTATCGTTTGTTAGGTGTGCCTTAGGATGTGTGATAGTCGAAGGGTATGGTCAAACCGAATGTACTGCTCCCATCACTTTAACAATTCAAGGAGATCATACCCCAGGACACGTTGGACCACCGGTAGCTTGCTGCTGTATCAAATTGGTAGACGTACCAGAAATGGAATACTGGGCGAGAAATAACCAAGGAGAAGTATGTGTTAAAGGTACCTACGTTTTTCAAGGATATTACTAGGACCCGGAAAAAACTGAAGAAGTTATTGACGAAGCTGGATGGTATCATACAGGAGACATCGGAATGTGGTTGCCGAACGGAACGTTAAAAATCATCGTCAGGAGGAAGCATATCTTCAAATTATCTCTAACAATTAGGTATTTTAAAAGAGAATAAGTATAGGAGATTGCGGTTCAGCAATGTTTTATTTTTTCCTATTCCAAGGAATGTAAACAAACATTTCAGAGGTTCGCAATGTGATAATCTCACTAGTCAACTACTTTTATATTACACTTTAATAATTTGTAACTTTTTCTCTCAACATTATACATCATACAAGCCTTCAAGTAAGATTGGTCTATACATCATACAAGCCTTCAAGTAAGATTGCGGTCAGTCATTGAAACTTACTCTTAAAATTTGTTATTTCCATTTTTGCATTTATATCTATTGAACTCTATAAGATTGCACCAAGGATTTGTGTAATAAAAAAATCCTTCGAATTTTCTAAGGTACAAACCCCTTTTAATTAAACTCATTCTATCAATTTATTTGCCGCAACTTTTTTAGGTTGGCTCTGATAGTCTACTAAACGACATTAGTATTTGCCAGGTCAAGAACATTTATTTATAGCCCGAAAAATATGATATTATAAAACGAAGAAATCGATTTTCACTCGGAATAGTTAGGTGGAAAGAGTTTAATATTCACTTAATCAAAATAAGACGGAAAAATCTCGAAAAACTTGTGCAAATTGAACAAAAACATTCATAAAATGTGAGTGAAGATCGGGCACGTTCCTACTTAGCATTTCACCGATTTTCTACGAAAAGAAAAATACATTCAGTGCAAACATTTAGATTTACGATCAAGTATTTGTTCACGATAAAAACCAGAACTGGATGCAGTAACTCTGTTTTTGGAAACTAGATAATATGAAGCACGATTTCCAGCAAATTTGCATTTTACAGAAATAATAGAGTTTGAGGGGTTCCGAAGTTTACTTTGATATGAGAACTAATCCAATTTGGTATATTATAGTAGTTTCCAGCAGATGAAAAGCATAGTATGCATAAATTTTACGGTACAGTGGACGTACATTCCATAAAAGAGTAAAATTCCATATTTCAATACCGATGTTAATATCCATTTAATTTAGTTCACATAATTTCTATTGAAAATCATACTAATTAACTAGCAATTGTCAAAAATTTGATAAGGAACTATTTATTTCCATTTAAACTCGTCTAATGATTTATCCGTGCGTGTTTTTGTAGCATATAGATGTTCTTTTGCTCTTATACGGAAGGGTCTCTCAGTCTGACCTAAATACATTCAAGGACAACCATTGCGTGATAAGACCTAGACACAGATCTAATATACGAATGTGTATGTTACTCTTGCCAAATTATGCAGACCCTTCGGTATTGATTTTCAGGGTTGAATAATACAGGGGACGATGGAAACTTTCAATATCTAGAAAAAATTGCCACTGACATCTTTTTTAAAAAAGGAAGGGAACGAAAGTTCCCACCATACACCTCTGGCCTAGCATGACCAGTCACTTTCAGAAAAGGGAAGGAACGAAAGGAGCCCACTGACATCTATAAAAAACAAATATAAAAATAGTCAGTTCCATTTTATCAATGAATAATTAAAAAGTTTCCCATTTCCCTTACCCAACATTTCGCCTCTGCAATTCAAACGATTTGTTATAATTTCTACGTTACAGTCAACAGCATACAAATTATCCTACTTTGTGGCGTAAAGCAATTTGTGTTGGAATTATTCTAAAGATAAAAAGCATTCTGCTTTGGGTTTCCTCCGAGTGGGCTTATTATGAGTGATATAAATTTAAACTTGGTCTAATACGGAAACTCGCAGAGAAACAAAATATTTTCCTTTCCTCAACCATTAAGTATAATTTATTAAAATGATTTTCTTGGGTATATAGGTTATGAATTTAAACGAAATATATATATAAATATATATACTTAATTTAAATAAGTCAGAACTAATGGTTCAAGGAAAGAACATATTTCATTATAAAAATTGTAAGGCTGTATCTGTATCTGTAGAGTATGGAGAGGGAGTGTAGGCTCACAGCACTTGGGCCACATGTAACCCATTGTGCATCCTCCCGACCAGTTGTCCTCCTAGGTCATCCTCCATCCTGTCCTTCACAGGAAAGTGGACAGGTCCCTAGGAGACATCTCCTTTATATCGGCAGGTGTAGGCCAAGAGTTACCGAACACACACTCTCTTATTGACGTTAACTCCGGACACTCGCATAAGACATGCCTGACAGTTTCATCTTCCTATTCACACATCCTGCATGAAGGTGTGTCCACTGGCCCGATACTATGGAGGTGATTCCTTAGTTGACAGTGGCCAGTCAGAAATCCTACTGTTAAACGTAGGTTTTTCCTGGTCATCCTCAAATATTTTTTCGGGGTCAGCTTCCCAGGGTAGCCCAGGGTGATCCTGGTAGGACTGCATCCTTTGATTAAACCGATCTTTTAAGGGATTGAGCATGGGTGTAACGTTTGGCTAGTTCCGCAATAGAGTACACGCATATTTCATATTTTGCTTGGATATTAATTTATAATAGTAAATATGATATCAAAAATTACTAACAGTAGGTAATAAACCAGTTTCCATTGGAAATTACTCCCAAATTTTAAAATAAAATTTAAATTTCAATGCACTTTCCGACCACAATCCGAGGATTTCCGAACGCTACCGATGATACGTGTGATGTCATATCTCTTGTGTTTACTTATGTCAATATGGCCGGTATTGCATTATGTTATGTGTAGTTGTGTGTTTATATTGTATTTTAATCAACTATTAATTGCTTCATCGACGTAAAAATATCGTATGTTTGTTTAAGACCATTACGTGTTTGTGTGTGCTTTTTTGTATTTCTAAAAGTCATCGTAATTTGGAAAGTGGTCATAAATATTCAAGAAAGTCTGCCTTCTCGTATCCTTCCATGCCAGAGTGGCCAAGGATCCAGACCAGCAATACTTTATTGAGTTCTCCTATTTAGGAGAGTTTTTTTGGCAGTCTAAAACCAAGCCAGCCTCAATAAGGTCATTTGTAGTTTGTTTCCCGGGCATTGCTGTATTAGAGGTACTACATATGAAAATTAGATATAGGTACCTTACCTAAAATGGGAATCAAATTACATGCACCCTCGGACATGACTACTTTCGAAAACAGGCAATAACGTCCGATTTGGGAGACAACTCTTGACAAAGTGACCTAAATAAAACGGTATCCGGCATAAGGTGGATTCATGCAAGCGAGAACTAGGAAGATAAAACCATTTAATGTAATGTTCATGCCAGAAACTAAGAAATTGAGATTTAAATTAAAATTAAGAAAGATGGCCAACCTTCAACTTAGAAATTAAGTTATTCCAAGAATTTGATCAACTTTGTTGGAATGAACGCGACCAACGTCTTGGGGATTAGGCTTTTTAGATGTAACTTAATAAAATTATCGAATAAAAAGATTGGAAAGCTTTCTATTTTATAATTAACTAATCAAAAAGCTTTTTACGATCCCTATACTAAATCATCACACAATAATAAGACCTGTGATAATGTATGGAGCAGAAACGATGACAATGACAAAAAGAGATGAAGAGGAGTTGAGGATAGCAGAACGAAAAATAATGAGAATAATTCTAGGACCAATAAAAACTGACGACAATGAATACAGGCAACGTATAAATCATGAAATACTGAGAGAAATGAACGGGGAAGATATAGTGAATAGAGAATAAAGAGACAAATAATAAAATGGCTCGGACATGTATCGAGAGAAGGTGAGCAAGCAATCGCTTGCTCAATGCTACAGTGGGAACCAGTTGGTAGGAGAAGGCAATGAAGACCCAGATCTAAGTGGCTGAAGGAAGTGGAGGAGGACTTGAGAAGGATAGGAATCGTTAGATGGCAGGAAAAAACGAGGGTTAGGATTCTATGGAAAAAAATAAGCGAGCAAATAATGGAATGAGGGGGATTGATCCACTTTATATATTTTATATACTCAATCATCATGATATTATGGACCTTTTAAACTTGTGTCAATAGAAAATTTATTTTTTAATTAATGAAAGTTGTCAAGTCCTTGACCTAAAACATTTAAGCAACCACAACATTTGATATTTAGAAGGGGCTAAATAATATGAAAAAAAATATACCAAGCAAGCGACCGCAGTCACAATGGTTATTTTCATAAAAGTGGAGGAGGTTGATGTATTTGGTGACATTTATTGTCGGTTTAATGAAACATAAATTCAAAACAAAAATGATATTTATAAACCGTAAATAATGGCTTTCACCAACAACATTTTTGAACGATTTTTTTCAATTAGAAAAAATGTTTTGAAAACTTTATAACGAATCTTTTAGTTGGGTGAAACTCAGGTTTTAATGATGACTACTTTGTTAGAACTGTGAAATCCTTTAAACCTCTACCAATTGTTATTACCCCTGTTAAAAGTAGAATATTGCTACTACACTACACACTTGCGTAGTTTTACATTTTTGTACCTAAATATTACACTTCTTGACTGAGACATACCTACACTGTATAAATTATTCAAATATTAAACGATTAATCAATTTTTAATCAGAATTATGTCCGACCACTACGAGCGTAAAACGCCAGGGAAAGCGATACATAATAATTTCATATATAATTACCATCGCATACGTTATAGACAAGTTGGTGACTAAAAACAGTTACTATAGTCACTGCTAAAAATGAATTGATACTTCTCATTCTCTACAAATTGCAAGATATCCTGCTTCATATATTTTCCATCTTTAAGATTCACAACACAAAAGGAAGAATATTAGAAAAGTATTTGAAATATCAGCAGAAAATAAATACACTGATGTGAAAGAATATAAAGAAATTGAATTGGATCAAATCCAGAATGATAAAAAAGAATATCAATGAGGTGTTAAACTTAACAAAAATATAATGTTCTTTCAATGTTGATAGTTGATGGTAGACAAAATCATGATGGGGAATCACAAATTTTCCATGTTTTTATCAGTGGCGTGGGCATGTGGCAAATTCTTTTGATTGGGCCCTAGCAGTAAAAATCGTCACGTTGTACTCAGTTTAATTTTAATAAACTTATGTCCCACTAATGACCATAGGCCTCTTCTCTCGTATTCTAGTATTTTAATAGATCAGTGTCATTTCAAACTGGAAGGCTGCAAGACACTGAAATTTGAAACAATTTTATTCCTTGGAAGGAATCGCGATTTCAGTTGGTTTATAATGATGTCCAAAATACTCAATAAAATATGTTCACTTTGAACAAACTTTCCGTATCTTGAAGACGCTCATCTTCACAACGCTCATCAAAATGGCCTTTTACCTTCCCCTGATAAGCTTTAGAAAATTCAGGGGTGATGAACAATTTTTTGCTATACTATTTGCTTCCATTTTTAAATCAATACCTTTCCAATTCTTCATTTCTTTCATCTGATTTACAATTTAACAGAATTGATTTCGTTAGCGCTTTTTGGACTTCCACAAAACGAACTTTTAAAGCCATGAGAACAACACCAACCGCAGCAATGGAACTAATTACTGGTCTGACCCCTCTGGACCTGTACGTCAAGGAGGTTGCGTTAATGGCCATGGTACGATTGTGCACGGCTGGTGTAAACCCCGAAGTAGGAGTGGGCCAATTGAGGTCAATCCTACGATGCAATTGAAGCCAGGTTTTTGTTCAACAAACCCTACAAAATTCAAATAAAACAGAACACAGAGACAGATGCTGCAAATGCAATACGCATATATACAGATGGTTCAAAAATAAAAGAAGGCTCAGGATGTGGAGTATACTCGAGAGCAGGATGTGGAGTTTACTCGAGGGCACTAAGCCTAAAGATTAAGTGGGGAATGGGAAACAATACCAGCGTGGTTCAAACAGAACTGGCTGGTATCTCAATTGCCACAAAAGAACTAACCAGAAGAGGAATTTCTGGCAAAAACATAATAATCTGCACTGATAGTAGACAAGCCCTATTAGCCTTGAATAGACAACGTGTTATATCGAGGCTAGTACTAGAGTGCCACCAAGATTTAGCAGACGCCTCGGCAGATAACAATATTATCCTGAGGTGGGTTAAAGGGCACGACAGGAGTAAAGGAAATCGCATTGCTGATTCTTTACCCAGGGAAGCCGCTGGACTAAAAATTCTAGGACCCAGTGACACCTAACGACGGCCTAACGACTTCGACAATTGCGGAACTAGCCAAACGTTACACCCATGCTCAATCCCTTAAGAGATGGGATGGAATCAAAGGATGCAGTCTTGCCAGGATCACCCTGGGAAGCTGGCGCCGAAGAAATATTTGGCGATGACCAGGAAAAACCTACGTTTAACAGTAGGATTTCTGACTGGTCACTGTCAACTAAGGAAACACCTCCATACTATGGGGCTAGTGGACACACCTCTATGCAGGATGTGTCAACGGGAAGATGAAACTGTCAGGTATGTCTTATGCGAGTGTCCGAAGTTATCGTCAATAAGAGAGTGTGTGTTCGGTGAGTCTTCGCCCACAACTGCCGATATAAAGGAGATGTCCCCTAGTGACCTGTCCACCTTCCTGAGAAGGACAGGATGGACAATGACCAAGGAGGACAACTCCGGCACTAGGAGTACTAGCACTAGGCACTAGGATGTACAATGGGTTACATGTGGCCTAAGTGCTGTGAGCCTACACACTCACCCTCCCTACTCTACAGATACAGATACAGATACTTTTAAAGCAAAAACGTCATCATAGCGTCCTGCCCATCTAGTAGGGTTTAATGTTAGTCATGTTATTGAAGTCGAAGACTCACTTTCTTTATTAATTAGATATAAAAATTGATAGAATATTCCATCTTTTGATACTATGCCCAATAAAATTATAAATTTGTTGAACTAGCTGTTTCACAAAAATTTTGCATATCAATAACCTCTCTTACTACATCATTGTCATTGAGTACTAGATTCAAATTATGAGCACCACGGTGAACATATACGGCATTATTTGGCGTGTATATCTCTAAAAATCAATCAACATCTTCTTGCGTAGGCTGGTTGAAATTCTTAAAGATTAACTTGAAATTGCATCATGATCTTTGGTTGTCTCACTTTGGATTTTGCAGAACTTATGAAAATTTACATTTCAAATAAAATAAAATACTCAGGGACAATGTAAAAAAATACTTTTGAGCTCGCGTTCTCTTGGGCCGGGGCCCTCTTGGGTTGGGGACCCGTGGCATTTTGCCAGCTCTGCCACCCTATTGTTACGTCTTTGGTTTTTATTCTCACAGGGTTTTAAGGTCGATTTTAAAATTCAACTTTTGGATAATTTAAAGTCCGCCATTTAATATGTTACGTTTATATTCTAAAAGAGAAGTTAGCTACATAAGGGTTGACAAGGTATAGGTAACTAAGCCTCAACCATGCTTCGAGCAGAAAGTCAACCCTTTAGTAAGTGTGTCTAGCTCAATATTGATCAACTGATCAAATATAGAAAACAAAGGATTATTATGTGAGCAGCCATTAAGGCGCTCAGTTCTTGTGTACCTAATCAATTTTAATAGTGTGTAGATACCTAGAGAACTTGATAAACCAGCTGTATTTCAGAACACAGTGGAATAGGAAAAATCGAAAAAGCTTATGAACTAACAAAGACAGGGGCCGGAAAACTTTGCGGTATCAGTACCAATATAATAATGAGAGGAATTGCGAAAATAAGAAAAATAAGAGAGGCTAGTGAGACCATCAAAGATACTACTGGAAAACTACAACTAGGTAAGATCAGAAGAATGTAGTACTGTACTAAGAGTTTTGACTGCCACCTGAGGCAGGCTAGTGTAGAAGATTCCGTGTAATCCATTTACATAATTGCCGAATGCATGATACAACAGAATCCCAGGGAACATCACCTTGGAGATAGAATAGATAGATAGATAGATAGAAGGTAAAGACTTTCCTAAACAGAAGCCTAAACACCCCAAAAACTAAGACTAAAATATTTTTTATTGATAAGTTGAAGTTTTTTTTAGGTAAGTGATTTATCAAAACGAAGCTGCAGGAAAACAAATCCGTTAACAGCCCATCAGTTGGTTGATAGATCGAAAGATATCGGAAGGGTAAAACTCGTCGGCACGTTGACAAACTACGGACGTTTATAAATTGTTAAAGAACGCGTGAACAAGGGGCTTTTGTGACAACGAGGCGTAAAGCCAACGTCTAAATAAAAGTGAGAAAACACAAACTGCGAAAAGCTTGAACTGACGAACATTGCTATCATTGTATAGGGTGTTTCGTGGAAAATCGAATACGTCTGACCTAATTTCAA
Organism: Galerucella pusilla; assembly: GCA_910591695.1. Taxonomy (NCBI): domain Eukaryota; kingdom Metazoa; phylum Arthropoda; class Insecta; order Coleoptera; family Chrysomelidae; genus Galerucella; species Galerucella pusilla. Next base: position 173,537 of record CAJUYI010000294.1, read on the forward strand.
AACCTCAGCACACTGAAAAATTTAATGGTAGAGTATTCTCATTCCAACGCTCTATCTACCAAACGATAAAACTGATTTAGTTATTCGTTTTTCCAGTTTCTGGTTCTTAACGTTAAACGAACTCCAGCGCTCTTTTAATTTATCTTCCACCTCAGGATTTCCCCTTTTACAAATAATGCTTGATAATAAATATACTTCAATTAGTTTGTAGTGGAGCAAAGCATACATTTAAAATTACTTTGAGTTAGTTAAAAACGCTAGTAAAAAAGTTGAGATAGCAGGAGGTTGCCGAATAAATGTAAAGAACGTCTACTTAAATTGATTCTTTCATTCCAAGACAAGAATAGCGATACACACAGAAAAGGTGGCAGCCTCCAACAGTGTCGTGCTTTGTAAGGAAGGGTTTAAGTTGACTGAATAATTAGAATTTTGAGTAGTAATGGAAATACTTAAATTGAATTTAATTTTTACTCATTGAATAAATATAATAATATATAATTTTCGGTTGCAGTTCGAGCCTTTTCGACAATATCTGGAGGAGTATTTTCCAATGTCCGAATTGGACAAGTCAAAAGATCAATTATTTTGATCTTGGTTCATAAATCCTAAAATAATGCCTAATAGGTTAATGTTTTTATAATTAATAAATTAAAATAAACAATGAAATATAGTATACCTGTTGTATAATTAGTGGGAAAATAATAATATTCCCAAACGACTGTGATAATTACAGGAGTTTGGAAATATGCTTTTCACACGAATTATACATACTTTTTTTTCGATCGTTGATTTACATTTAAAAAATTGATTAAAAACTATTTCATTCAAGATGTAATCAAGTAAGTTTAGATAGGTTTCTCTATGTTCACATTGAAATATAGGAGTGGTAACCATGGAAATTACTTTGTTATGACAAAAGTAAAATAATTTTTCTCCGATCGAATATATTGACGAATCACTTGAAATTAAAGTGGAAGTGGCTAATAAAATATTTAACGCCCCTGCCTTACGAAATAAACCAAACAATTAGCCATTCAGCTTCAAGGTAAATAAATTCTCGTTGCCCTCCAGTACAGCTCACAAATTGTACAAACTGTACAATAAATATAAATATTAACAACAATTAATTTGTGTTCAAGAATATCGTTATAAATTGGATGTTTCTTTTATTTCTTTCAAAACAACTTTATATAAAAATTAAAACCATACTTTGGTTCATTTTATTGTAATAAATCCATTTGTAACATTACCGCACGCTACAGCAGTGCGGTAAGAATATTACCGCACTGTTATTTTCTAATTGCTTAGCAGCTGCCCGCTATTCTCGATCGGAGAAAATAGTATATTACGTAACGTGTGTGGTAAGAAGCATTTTACGCACGAATGAAAAAATTACGAACGATGCCGCGTAGCGGCGGGTACGTAATTCCTTTCGTGCGTAAAATGCTTTACAACACGAGTTACGTACTATACTTTACCTATGACCTACTTGTACTTGTATTTATAAGAAGCATAAGAAATAACAGTTACATAATTAGAGGTGCTTGGTAAACTCCATCTCTATTACTCTATTACCAATGAAAGAAGCACATTAAAGAACTAACGTTTAATCATTATTAATATATTGTTGATAATCAAAAGTCCATTTTTCAATTATAATCAATACATACTTTTAGCCCATTGGGCTTTTCATAGTTAAACGTGGCCATATCGAATGTTTTCAAATACTTCGTAAATTTTGAATAAAATGGCGACGTCTATTGACAAATGCTAAGATGTTGCTAGGGAACCGTGCGATTTACTTTACAGCTGTGCGTTGTTTTTTACAGTGCGTAATAGACATCATTACATTGAAACCGACTGTGTGTTATTGACTGATTACAGGGGGGGTCGTAGGTAATAGTAGTTTACCTAACTAGTGCGGAAAGTGATACTTTTCCGCACGCTATTGCAGATGGCCGAACGACGCTTTAGCGGAGTTCGGCCAGCAATCGCGTGCGGAAAAGTCACTTTACGCACGTGTTAGGTACACTATTTTTTCTACTAGCATGCGGAAAGAACCCAAAAGTAATCATAAATCAACATTTCTCATTATATACATATCAACAAATTAATTATTATTATTTGACATTCATTTGATGAGGCTTATACCAGGGCCATCAAAAAATTATTGAAAAATACGTTTTTTTTTATTAAAAATTATAGCAGCATTATAATAAATTTATTAATTTTTCAGTCATTTGGTAAACTTGGATATACAAAATACATATTTTGAATATTCAAATGTCAGTATATTCCTCAAATGTCAATAAATTTACTTTCCGCACTAGTGCGGAAAAGTGACTCTTTCCGCACGCTTTTTAGTGCGGAAAAGATTCACTTTCCGCACGTCAATAGGAAAAATAGTTTACTCACACTATTAGGTTGAATTTAAAAAGAAATAGACAGGTCATAGGTAGCTTTGTTCGACATTTCGGTGCGGAAAAGTGTCATAGCGTGTACTTTTCGCATTACTTTCCCAACGGTTATCAAAAGAATTACGAAAAGGCCAGCTTTGCGTATAAAAATTTGTGTAGAAAAGCGTGTTTTGCATGGCGGTTGTGGGAAATAGCTATTTGTGTATCAGGAGCAGAAAGTAGTACTTTGGCAGTCGAGACAGAAAGTTGCCGCGCGACACTCTGTTGAGACTACCAAAGGAGTTTATACTCGAAATACACACAAGATTTCTTTTACGATCACACTAAAATAAAATTAATTGCCATTGTTTGTACTTAGCAGTTTCCAGATTGCAGTTTCGTGTACTTATGTACGTAGGTAACACTTATTACATTAATGTCAGATATTTTTCAGATTTCTCTATTTCTCATTAAATTATTACAGAAAATACTGCTTTAACATATTAGAAAATCAACTAAAGTATTTTCTTCTACAGTTTATATCAAAATAACTACTAGCTCTCTTTCATTTATAAATAAAATCAGGCGTGCGCCAAAGTTACTTTCTGCTTAAGAGCGCCAATAATGTCAATTTATGACAGCTCGCGGAACACATCAACTTTGCGGTTAGATTTGAGTGTGCAAAAGCCTACTTTGGGTAGTGATCGTAGGTAAACATCGTAGGTAAATCGTAGGTTTCCTACGATTACATAGGAAAGTGACATATATCGCACTGTCTAGCTCTATGGAAAGTGGCCTTTATTCATACGCGTACGGAAAAAATACTTATCCGTACACGTCAAATGAATTTTTATTAAGATTGACCACTGGCAAGCTGTCAAATGAATAATTTTTAATTAGATTTACCTATGTAATATCTGAATTTGAAGCGATCTATTTGAAAAGTGGAATGTTTGTCATTTTCTTGATTAAAAAAAATTTAGGGCAGGGTCGAAGTTCGAACCCGCGTAATCTTCGTCAGAAGTCCGATGTTGTACCATATACCTAATCCAAATCACCTGTTATAATGGAAGGAAAATGTAATCATCTTGAAAGGTATTCATGATAAGTATGTATGAAGTATGATAAACAATAATAATTTCTATAATTAATCCACCAATTAATAATTGTAATAACCTACCTATATTATATAGTTAAACTACTTGAATTTTTGTCACTATTGATAGTTATTGTTAATTTTGAAATCAATTATGTTGACTTTAATTGTAACCTTTTTTGTATTAATATGTCAGATAATGATTACACATTATTTGGTGAAATTATCACGTGATCGTAGGAAAAATACTGTACATTACTTGTTATGTAATATACTATATTAACACTACATAATGCAACGAAACTAAAGGTGATATCAGACGGTTCCCTTTTCGTTCATTTTTGTCTTCCACTCGGCATCTTTCACTCGACATGATACATATGAACTCAAAATGCAACAAGAGTGCTGAATGAATTCATTAATGAACCGATCCAACGATGTTGGATTTTTTCATTCGGTATCATTCACTCCGTCAGAATGAACGAAAAATGAACCGTCTGCACACAAAGAGAACGTTCACTCGGATTAAACTGATTTCGAGACGTCTGATATCACCTTTAGGGAGCTACTCGTAATAGACATTTACAAAACGCACCAACTATCTAACTAAAGGTTTTCCATTTCTTTTCTTCACTGAAAATAATAAACATAACATTCAAACAGACCATTTAATAAAAACTGTATTTTGATATCTAATCTTCTATAATAAAATTTACATTGAAAAAAACTACGCATAAAACAATTTTATTTTGTTTTTTTTAGTTTATAATTTAATTTTATTACGTTTTTATTTCGAGAATTGCAGCTTAATTTGCATTGGCTTGTTAGCAAAATATTTAATTCATTGTTATATTTTCATCAACTACAGACGACCTTAAAATTTGGCATGATATCCGCATTAGTGAACACGAGCCAATCGCTACGGATTTTTTAGTTTACGTAGAGGTATATCAATAGAGAGAAATAGATTTTCGGTGATTAATGCAATTTTGCGTAAACTACGGATTTCTAAGCACATTCTCAAAGATTAGCAGGACGTTCTGTATAAATGCAAGCTTATGAAATTGAAATATGTGCGTTTGGTGATACAAATAATTTAATAGATTCTGATTACCCAGCAGGTTTATGTTATATAATCGATTATATATTCTTTGAAAGTAGGTACATGCACTTGGGGTTGTAAAGACGTTTTAAAACATTCAAAGAATTTGTAGTTTAATGGCTTCTTTTGTACGTTGTGTGTATAAAATATCAAATTTCATTGTAGTTATTCCTGGAGGTGGACTGAAAATATGACTTTTTTAATTGAAAGCTTTTGGTCGTAAAAGAGATGTGAATTTGAAGTTTATAACTAAAATATGTACATATTTTCCACTGCAGTTTTTTCGTTTGGAAATAAATTTTTTCCAAAGACCCACAAGTTTAAGGTCACTAGCTGTAATTAAATATAGTTTTTTGGCCCACGCCTGCATATTTCTTCTAACATAAAAGTTTTGGCAAAAGTACATAATTTGTTTACAATATAATGTCGTTTGAATAACTGATTATAGGAGGTATTGAGGTATTAATATTACATACGGGGTGATTGATTAGTGTGATAAAGATCAGTAGGTTTATTAACATCTAAAATACCACAAAAAGTTGATCATGAATATTGTAGGCAGATTCTAGCCTTATATTTAAAAATGGGTAACAATGTCACACGGTGCGAGATAAAATAGTATATTATTAAACGAGCAATTTATGATAGCCATAATTCACGATGGGTGACCCAAGTGAATTATGGCCATAAATTGCGAGTAGAATACTATACTTTGTCCACGACACTTAATTTATTTATTAATAAATAAAAGTCAGTAGCAATTTGGCATATTACTAACCTCAAAATGTTGTGGCAGCTACTTCAAATAATTTGACATATATAAAGATGGGCGATACTGTAGAAAGTATCAATACAACGTACCGTTATAAATATATTGTTTTAAAATACTTAATATTAGAAAATATCGTTATAAGAAGTATCAATACTAAAAATTACAATATTTTATAGATACGATATATGTCAGAAACAAATTTCCTGAACAAAATACACAGATTTAATAGTTTATTCCATATTGTACCCCCATCTCTAGTCGTGAATTATGAACCATAATACACTACAGTGTATTATGAACCATAATTCACGACAGTTGATATATGGGTACCATATACCTTTAGTTAGAAGGTAAAATATTGACTTATTATTAGGTGGTCGTGGACAAAATATCTTTTTCATCTTATATTTTACTTTGTAACTGAAATCGGCTTCAGTTCCTTATTTCAAAAATATGAGTTTGTAATATGTTATACAGGATATTTTGGAAGTTATAACCAAATTTCCGTCAAAATCGTAACTAGTTCAACGGCCTGTTTAGTTCGATGGGAGTAAAAGAATAATAATCTATTCTATTCATTCAATCTTTGTAAGTCTTGAGTCTCCTTCCCAGTTCTTGTTATGTTCGGCCCCAGTATCGTTCAAAGAATCTTTCTTTCTATGATTTTTAAGTCTTCTGCTTCTTTTTTGTTTATTGAAATATATAAAACCACAACGCCTAGAATGGGCAGGACATATTATAAGACGAAAGTCTGGAGACATGATAAGAAAAATAACACAATGGACTCCTCAATGGCCGAGAAAAAGGGGAAGACCCAGAGAAAGTTGGAGGAATCAGATAGAAGAGGATACAAAAAGGATGGGAATGAAAGAATAGAGAGAAAAATGCAGAAATAGAGCAGAATGGAAGAGAATAACTTCTGAAGCCAGGACACACAAGAAATTGTAGCAATAAGGAGTGAAAAGGGAGTAATCCACCATAATAAATGGATTTAAAAGCGCATTAGCGTTAGCCACAATCTATTAGATTTAAAGGCTTGATGATGATGATTCATTTAATCATCCTGTATGGTGTAAAACTTTTTAATAGTAACATAAACTTTGATCAAAAATTTTAAAGAGTTTATTATATACAGTGCTATTCAAATGTCCCCTCCCCCCTCCTATCTTTTGAACGGCTACACTTACATTAATAAAATTTGGAGGGTGAAAATGAAGTGTTGTAAACTTCTCTACGAATGGTAACAGATGACGTAATAGTAATAGATGACGTCACAAGGCCTCTCTGGCCAAGAATTTTAAATAGGACCTTATGGCAAGTGATATCTCGTTTGAAAGGCAATGACATTGGCTACATAGCCATATTAATTTTGTTTGGGTTTGAACTAATTTTGACGTATAAATTGAATAAATACCAAAATTATTATTTCACATTTAAATATTGAAGATTTTTTCAGTCCGCCTCTGGTTTATTTGTTGCTTTGCAAAGTTTTTCTAAATAGCTTAAATATTTAATTTTATTATTGTTTAACGAGACGTTTAAGAGTTTACATAGGCAAAATGGTACGTACTCAAGCCGACAAAGTAGCAGCTATCTTAATAATTGGTGAATCTAGAAAGAATCCCCATGAAGCGGAACGTTTATTTAATGAGAGATACCCAGATCACCTATCTCGGGAACTTATTTGAGGGAGCTTCTTCACAAGTTTGAAGCAACAGGTAGTGTTCAAGATGCCAAACGATCTGGTCGACCAACATTTAGTGATGATAAAAAAATTGATATCGTTGCTGAAATGGTAGTAAACCCTACTTCCTCTTCAACTGGAGTTGCGTCTATCTGTGAAGTAAGTAAAAGTACAGTACAGAGAGTGTTGGCTGAAAATGAATTTCATCCATACAAGTTAAAAATGGTGCACCACCTTTCGGATGACGACTCCGACAGAAAACTCGAATTCTGTGAATGTATGACAAATAAAATTAGTCAAAACCCACATTACAGAAAAATAATTTGTTTTAGTGACGAAAGTACTTTTTGCTTCAATGGAAATGTGAATACACAAAATTTAAGGTATTGGAGTGACACAAATCCTCACACCTCACGTGAACAACATACCCCATTTCCAGAAAAAGTCAATGTTTGGGCAGGTATTTTGGGAAACCACATAGTTGGTCCTGTCTTCCTAAATTCAAATTTAGGCGGTGAAGTGTATCTGGAGATGTTACAAAACGCAATTGAGCCGTTAATTCTTGATATTATGGAAGATAATCCAGATGAATTCGGCCATCTGGAAATAACATTTCAACAAGATGGTGCTCCTGCACATTATTTTGGTGCAGTAAGACGTTACCTGGATGAAGAAAGAATATCGAGGTAGATGGATCGGCCCTCGAGATCCTATAAAATGGCCACTCCGATCACCAGATCTGACAACATTAGATTTTTTTCTATGGGGGTACTTGAAATCCAAGGTTTATACTACGGCACCAGATAGCATTGGCGTTTTGAAAGAAAGTATTATTGAAGAACGAGTGCGACAAGAGTTTACTAATAGGATGTATTACTGTCAGGAAGTAGACGGAGCACATTTCGATCACTTGCTATAAGAATCCATTGTTGATATTTGATTAATTAAATAAAAAAAATCATTTCAATAATTTTGGTATTCATTTAATTTATCCGTCAAATTAGTTTAAACCCAAACAAAATTGATATGGCTATGTAGCCTTTCAAACGAGATATCACTTGCCATAAGGTCCTATTTAAAATTATTGGCCAGAGTGACACTGTGACGTCATCTATTACTATTACGTCACCTGTCACCATTCGTAGAGAAGTTTACAACACTTTATTTTCACCCTCCAAATTTTATTAAAGTAAGTGTAGCCGTTCAAAAGATACGAGGGGGGGGAGGGAACTTTTGAATAGCACTGTATAGTACGTTTTCGATATATACCATTTAAAATTTTGTAAGCGTATTGGAATTTTAGGAGGGATGGTCGTTACTAGAAAAAATAACACTGAAATTTCTTCAAAATCTGCAAACAGTCAAACAATTTGTCTGACATGTCTGTTTCAGGTGTGAAAATATAATTCCTAAAAACCATTTTTTGATATTCTATCATAATTAATGTTATTTTGATAACTTATGTTAATATCCATGTATCTTTATTTTTAGGTTCCATGGTATCACGTATCTTGCTTATGGAAAGAAGGACACAAAAAAATGTTAATATCCTGAAACGAGGCTGTCACATAGACTGACTTCGCCCGTTCTTAGGACAAATCCTTCTACCAAAAAGTGAGTAAACTTAAACTCTTTTTTTAATGCAATGTTAGGTAGATTAGGTACCTTAGTGTTTCAACCAATTGATAACAATATGATTAAGAAATCAATTTTCATTCATCCATTCTTTGATTAAGATGTCTGCATGTATTTTGGGGTGACATTCACTGATAGTTTCAGGATATCTGCAGGCTTCAACTTGGGTAAACTTCCATCCCTCTTAGCGCAGTTTAACTTTGACTTCTAGATTCATTTAATATCAATAGGTTGTAGTCACCCAGAAGAATCTTTGATTGTCGAAGCCCTACTAGATATCTCTAATGATCAGATCTATTTCTTCCAATATTACATTGGAGCTGATTCCGCAAAAGGGTTCAGGCCCCCTTATCGCTAGTTTATCTGTTATTTCATTTCCTTCTATTCCAGTGTGTCCTGGAATCCACAGTGATGTGACTATATTGTTCTCGCCTTGATTAAGATGAAATCATTCCCTTTGTTATAAATGTTTAGTGAGAAAGGTTGTAAGTTATCGGTTATAAATAAATTTAAGATGTATAGATGATAGATGATCCAATAAAGAGGACGTCAATACTTATTAATAGGTAGTTTAAATTATTACACAATTATAAAATTTGAGGGTAACTGTTTGTCTAGTTTTAATTTTATTAAATGTTTGTGGAATAAATATTTACCTACTTCTTTGTGATAAATCATTATTATTTAGTTGATTTGAATTATTTTTTACCTGTTCCGAAATTGGACCATAGGATAGAATTGTATGACCCATTTTTAGCAACGGATTAGAGCAGGTACTTTGGCCCAACTGAATGGTCTCCAAAAAATCAAATAACAAAATTTTTAAGGAATGTAACAACAATCACTGGAATAATTGAAAGTAATTTTTTATCAATTTCACTGATGGATTCAGTTATTTCATAAAACAATATTTCATTTGATGTATCTATTGAAAAAAAAACTGGTAAACAAGAATATCAAAAATAATTTATCTCAAATCTACTTTGATTTTATAACCATTTTTTATTCCGTCGTCAAATTCGTCATGTTGAATGAATTTGTAAGTTCCTAATGATTTCCTCATTTCCATTTTCCTAACAAATCCATTTCACCATATAACTTCGAAATAAGTCAGGGTAGGGCACGTCCTGAGCGTTATTAATTGATATATTTACAAATGGAAGTCGACCCAGTTATGTCATATGATAACTTTAATATCCTTAAACTCCAGGGTCACGATAGGAAATACAGAAACCATTTATGGATAAAGTTAAAGAAATTAGCAGAAGCTGTAAATTGATTTTTATGTTCAGTTCAGTTCAGTTGCAAAACAAAACTCTCTCAAAGCGCCACTTAACTTTAAGTCTATATATCAATTGATGCAAACGGCCATAAGTAGTTTGTAAAATTTGTTGATATTTTGAGTATAAGTGAGTTTGAAGAAAATGTTGACGTTTAAGTTTAAATAATTTTTTAATAACATGTGAGGCTTGGGTATGGCACAATTTAAAAGTACACGGCAGTTTTGATATTGAAAAAATACCATGAAAATCTGCAATGTAAAACTTGATGCTAAAAGAAGATTTACTTAGAAACATATCATTAACTAGAAAAAATAAGCATGGACTGTATATTTTGTTTATGAAATGGAATAAATAATAAAAATAACAATTAAGAATATAAAGCTTTTGTTGAAAATAAAACAATAAACAACAATTGTAAAAAAGTGGTAATAAAGATTGAGCTTATGAATATTTTTTTCCTAAAAATAAACACAAAACTGACAATAAATATACAGTTGACAATATAGAATACATGTACACGTATTGTGAACTGCATAATCAAGTCACATACATAATATTAACTTTTTGATATTTATATCTTTAGCAGCAAGTAAGCTATGTGATTCAGGTCATTTCCACATGTTGTCATCAGAAAACTATCTTTTTCGTTCATCAAAATTTTTTTTGTGATGTTAAATTGGGAGACGACATAGGTAACTATTTGGGTGAAAAAATTTTAGTTCGTTAGGCTCGTTAGGTATGTCTACAACGTTTCGATTCGACAAACTAGGTCACGTATATGTAGCTAATTCAGGTATGGTTAAACTAACACACAGAGTGTTTCAAAATGTGAGTGCGTGTGTGAAGTTTGATGTTGCTTCTATATACATGAATAGGATATTTCAAATTTCATCTCATTTGATTCTTAATTTGTATGATGCTTGGAAGGTTCAATTTTATTTCGACATACTTTGGCAGCCTGAATAGACATGAAATAATCTTGAATTTTCCAAATTCGGTGTCGGATACGGGAAAAACTTTAATAAAAATACCTGTTGGTCCCCCCACTGACACGCTTGTGATGGATCTGGAACAAATTTATTTACAGCGAAATACTGGTTTGTAACTGTTTATTGATTATACCAAGTTTGGATATTTTAAGTAACGGTATTTTTGAATAATTTGAAGAACACTCACATGAGGACGTCTTCTTCAAAGGGCTGTTGCTCCCCTAAGAAGCATTTTCGGATTAAGGTCATTTGAGCTGAAATCGATTTAAAATCACCTCTAGTAACTGTAGTTTCTGTTTGGAAGGAGAGTTCCTGGACACCCTGTAAAAAGCACTGCTGTTTCATTTTTATCTATTTGAATCCCAATAAGGGTCCTTTTCTCCAAGAAATAGGGATTATTTTACACTACTCCAAATAAGTTTTTTTGATTGAAATTCAACTCAACTGTTTTAAAGCTCAACCATTCTTATCATCGATTTTTAGGGCTTCTCTTCCCTAGTTTTTTCTAAGCTACTCTCCGTCAAGGATCGTTAAAAAGACATTTTCCAGTTCCATCGCAGAAAAGTATTTCAAGGAAAGAGTAGGTATCTTGAAGAGAAAAGCTAATGAGAACTTGTTCTGAAGTTCCGAGAGATACGAGGGTTAAAAACATAACATACGATGTTTGAGGAGGGAGATAATCTAAATATTCAAACTAGTAGCTGTTTTCTAGTAAAACCAAAACTAGAATGGGCTCATTTACCTATTTTTTTTATTTTACAATTAAGAAGAGCATATCATTTTGAGGCTCTGTGCAAAAAATTAGACGTCATCGAAACTCCTAAGTCGCCTAAAAAAATTATAAATATTAAACAGCGCTCCTCTCCGAATTTCAGGCGTGACGTCATCGCATATGAAATCTCTCCCAGGGAGCGGATACCGCGTCGATCGGTTCTCAGTTAGATGACTACTTAGCTAGTAACAGTATTTTGCTTGCTTATATGCCTATTATTATACGTTTTAGCAAACTCTAAACAGTGTTGTGTTTGTGAAATAAGAACGTTTAGAAATAATTTAAACTATTCGACACAATGGACCAGAACCAGAGTGAAAAAGCTATAAATTTTGTGAGGTTCCAGAATGTAAAAGTACTACAATTAAAACATCTAAGGAAACATTTATTTCTATTAATAAGGATGCAAAAGAAAACGGAAGCAATGACAGAAAAGCATAAAAAGACTCAAAGCATTCACTGATAATTTAACATACTTTTTTTTTATTTAACATACTGCGTCAACCACTAGGGTTATTGGCAGTTCAGTACTTACATATACTAGTTACATTTACAGTTACATATATCAGTTACATTGTGATTATAAATTGTACATGTTGATGGCTTTGAAGAATTTCAAGGAATCGTTAATTTGGTCTCCGAGAGCTAACTGTAAGGAGTTGGGGATCTCATGCTGTCTTCGATGGATTGCAAACTGGGGACATTCTAGGATAATATGTTCAATGGACATATTTTCATTACATTGGGAACATTGAGGTGGGTCTTCTTTATTCAGTATAAATTTGTGTGTTAAGGCTGTGTGTCCAATCCTTAATCGGGTAGCTTTAATTTGTTCAGCTCTTGTAGTCGGTAGGGAGGGGGTTTCTCTCACATTTGTCACTACTTCATGCATTTTGTTATGGTTCTGAAGGTTCCATTTATGTTGCCACTTATCTACAACAAAGCTCCTGACAGTTGCTTTGTGGTCTTGGTGTGGTATCAGCTCCAATTTTGGGGTATGATTGTTGCTGACTGATTCTTGAGCTGAGATATCGGTGTCTTCGTTACCCTTTATACCGGTGTGTTATGGTACCCATAAGAAAGATATATTCCTATTATCGGACTGAAGTTTGAAAAGTTGGTTCTTGATTCTTAGAATGACTTCGTGGTTTGAGTAGATGGATTTTAAACTTTGCACGGCACATAGAGAGTCGGTAATAACCAAAATGTTTTTGTTGTTGGGCACAGGCAATTTTGAGGAATGTAATATAGCTGAAAGTTCTCCAGTGAATATGCTGCTGATATCTGGTAGCCGTAGGTTATATTTTAAGTTACCGGAAATAACTGCTGCTCCCACGCCTCTTGTGGATTTGGATGCATCTGTGTACATTATGTGATGTTGTTGATAATCATTCAGTATTCTTAGGAAATGGGATTGGATCGTTACAGGGTTGGTACAGTCTTTAGGGAATATTTGTAAGGAAGTGTTTATAGAGGGATATTAATGATCCATGGTGGGTTATTATAAGTGATAGGGAGTGTTTTGTGAAATTTTTGGAGATCAAAGCCGGTATCTTCAAGCTTTTTGTGGAGTGGGAGATATTTTTTATTTGCGTAAATGGTTGGTGGATTCGAAAAAAGAGAATTGTATGCAGGATTATGTCTATTTGCTGATATTCTGGAGGCGTAGGAGTGAAGAAGGTACTTACGTCTTAGGTCTAATGGCATAGTTTTTGAAATTACTTGCATGGGCTTGTTCGGTAGGCACCAGTTGCTAATCGCAGGGCATGGTTTTGAAGTCTTTCAAGGTTTTGTATTTGGGTTTTAGTGCTTTGGTCGTATATTAACGCGCCATAATCTAATTTACTTCTAATCAGGGAATTGTATATTCTTAAAAGTGTTATTGTATCAGATCCCTATTTATTGCTAGATGAATATTTTATCAAATTAAGTCCAGGTTGTGAGTTAATGCGGATCCTGCGAATATGTTCATGCGCCACTTTAGTTGTGGATCGAAGTTGAGCCCTCGAAATCTTGAGGATTGACTATTTTATATCATTGTTATTAATTGTAAAAGAAAGAGGTCTAGTAACTTTTTTAGTAACATACTTTGTTTGTGTATTTTTAAGATTTCATTTTTCTTCAATCAGAATTGTTATAAATTACCTTATAAAATACGTTGTGAATCCATATTGAGATGGTTATTGAAAACCACACGCTTGTATTAATTTAATTTTTTGAAAATACGTAGATAATACTGTTCTTATGGCTTGTGGTGTTATTATTGTTCAAAATTATTAAATAAAATAATAGGTCAGTTCTTCACAAATTTTATTAAATACTGCTTTTTTCCAAAAAACAGGTCATCTTTTCCAGTAAATCATCAACAAAACTGGCGTATATTATATGTTTCAAAAGAAATTATTTGATTTGATTCAAAGTCCGGATCAGCTCTAACAAATATCGCTTTTTTTACCAGTGAGTTGCATATTGCCTGCTTCATCAAAATAAGTTTTTCTTGTTCTTTTCAACATTGGTGATTTAATTTCCACTACACATTAGTCATAAATAGCATTTGAAGAAGCTCCTTTCATTGGCCAGTCTGCAGTTAAAAAAATTGCAATTTTTTACTGAGTAACCTATAGCGTTATCTCCGTAGCTTTGTCCACCAGACCTGGAATAAAATAAAACATCTGGAATCACCCTATACAGTGTGTAAAAGCCAAATGGAATAAATTCATTATTTCGGT
>CAJUYI010000295.1:0-17792 GCA_910591695.1 Galerucella pusilla
CAAAAAATGTTCTGTGCTGTGTATTTATTTTTACCTGACAATGTTTTATTTGCAATGTTTGTTCAAGAATATACTACAAGAAAAAAGAAACAGAAATATTTCACTTTTGTCGGGTTTTTTATATAGTACGGTGGCTCGAAGCTGATTTTTTTTCAAGTGTTAAAAGTATGTTGGTGATATCTGTGACTCCGCTGCAATCTCATTCCCGAAAAATCCTTCATAAAATTTATCTTTTTGTGTCTAGCCACTGCTTATGGAACTGTTTGTAGTTCTAGTCCATTTTCGACTATAGTTTAAAGCATAGCTGTATTGCCAAATGATGCTGTCATTTGTTGATCCAGGATATGTGGCACACATATTCAATATTTTTAAAACCACATCACATATCTATAAAAATAATAATCCAATTTATGAATTTTTGTAAGAGCGGTAAGGTAACTTTTAATTTAATAACTGAGTACCTATGCTAAACCATAAGAATAATTATTATTACCACGTTCAGCATGCAATTGTGAAAAAATATAATTTGATTCGTAATATAGAATAATAATTGGGATTTTAAACATTTACCAATTTATAGAGTGGTACCCCTTTCTATCAACAAAAATGTGCTATGTCATTTGGCCAAAATTTGTTTCAAAAAATCTAAAAGAAAATCAATTATTAAAAATCATTTTTGGAGATGATCTGGTAATTACCGGGCTCTTGGTTGTTGTAATTCATGATTTTAAAATCTCAGGTCTGTTGTGCATTGGTGAATTCATCAACAGCACGACTAACAGATGATTGGGAAACCCCAAGCATCACGATGTATCCAACATCTGTTTGCAGCAAAAAACCTAATGTTATGAGGAATAAAAAAATAGATTACTTATTCAATAAAGGTATCAATGAAATTACCTTTGTTTCAATATCTAAGGCTGACAATTTTGTTCTATAGCAAAAGGTTTTGATAGCTGAGAACTTTTAATAAATCGATTGTCACTAAGTTATTGGGAAGCTTCCCTATGGTGAAAGACTTCATCATCATAATCATAAATCTCAATATACCCGAAGGTGTTAAGGTGTTTTGTCCATACAAGGTTTGTACTTGAGTATTTCAGTCGTTTTTATACACAAATTTCACCCAGCTTCTTCTATTTCGTGCAAGTTCTTTCCCTTCCTTCCAGCTCTTGTTATTTTTTCCCAGGATACCAGCTATTACATCATCCCATTTCCTCCTAGGCCTGCCTCTAGATCTTCTATTTTTTGGTTTGGTTTGCCATATCAACTTGACTTGTTTCGAGTTGTCCATTCTTACCATATGTCCAAACCACTTCAGTTGTTGTCGTTCTATACTGTTTATGATCGGCTCGACCTCCAATTCCTTTCTAATAACTTCATTTCTCACTCGGTCTTTTTTTGTGATGCCCTTTATGCCCCTTAGAAATTTCTATGGCTTGTATTTTGCTCTTCTGTTGTTCCGTGAGTACCCAGCTTTCACAACCATAGATCAGGATCGGTTTGATTATGGTTTTGTAGACCATCAGCTTTGTCTTCGTCGACACTTCTTTCTTCCTTACAAGCGTGTTACTTAATGAATAGTACAACTTGGTTGCGCTTTCTATCCTGTTGTTAATTTCCGCTTCGTTCTTCCCGTCTTTGTTTATCAAGACACCTAGATACTTGAAGTTATCCGTTTGTTCTAATTCTTTATCGCTTAAACTAACAACTGTTTGGACTTCGTTTCTACCGATCACCATTAATTTATTCGCATTAATTTTTAGGTTGTGTTTCTTCAGTGCTTCATACCATAGATTTAAATTGTTTTGCAGGTCCGTTTGATTCTTGGCACATATCATTAGATCGTCTGCGAGAAGGCACATTCTGTTATATAAGTTTCTGATTTCTGTAGCCCACCAGAAGTTTCTTTGCTTTTGCTTTGACTTCCTTCATTAGATCGTCTAGTATAAATAAGGTGGTGCTTAGAACTCCTCCCTGTCTTAAACCTTCCCTAGTTAGAAACTGCTCAGACTCGGCATTATTTGTTCTTATGTAGTTTCTGGTGCATTGGTATAAGCTGGCTATGCTGATCCTTAGTTCTTCGTTGACCACTCTGTTTCTTAAACTGTTTCATACTGAAATACTGTCGAAAGCTTTTTCCAAATCTATGAATGCTACATACATATTGCTATTATGATACTTCTCAATCATTTGTTTTATGGTAAATATGTGGTCTTGTACTTCCTATTCTAAATTCGCTCTGTGAGTCTTCCAGCTGATGTTCAATTATGGTTTTTAATTTATAGTCTAACAATTTTTCGTATACTTTTGACACAATACTTAATAATGTAATCCCTCTATAATTGTTACAGTCTCTATTGTGAAAGACTCTTATTGTCATAAATTTCGTCTTCTTCCAATGCTCCAATCACCCCCAAAGGGGCCAAATCCTCCAAATGAGCTCCAAACAAACCTTAATACCTACCAATAAATTAGGTACATGTAAAAAATATGAACACAAGAAGCTTTAGTTCGTTGTTCGTTACCAAAAGTTACAAAAGAAAGCGATCAAAAATAATAAAAATAAACAAACGTCTGTGAAAATGTGGATAGAAGTTTTAGAAAATCAAATTCGTACAAAAAAATTGTCAAACCCATTTCAAGAATACAAATATATTCGATTTAATTCGAATTTTTTCAGAATATCGCCAAATCTGTACAGGGATTTATTTCAAGAATTTGGTCCCAGTATTCTAAGTGAGAACCCATCGATCTAAAAAAATGTATTACTTTTTATCCTTTTTTAAATATAATAAATAACTATGTATTAAATTTTGAACTCTATTTGTAAAATGACATTTTAGACTTTTTTTAAAGAATTTAGTCCAGTAAAACTGCACGTGTGTATTTTCAGCTACGCTTATCTTTCATCTTCCAGTTATTTTTCACCTATGCATACACCATGTGTTCGTTGTATCTATCCACGTAACTGTTACGACAGTAGAAAATTATCCTCATGCAGACAGAAATTGACAACACGACAACATACGGCCAAAACTAAAAGTATATTCGGAATCCAGGTCAACGTTTATAATATTATAATCGCGAGATGCCACACACTCGCTTACTGTTAATTCGTACGTTTCATTAATTAACTTCGTATTATATTACGATTTGAAATAATTAAGTTTTATCGAACCGTTAAATTCGATGGGAGGATGGTTAAAGGCGAATCCAGGTTATTAACAGGTGAATAAATTACGTGGAATAATTAGGAGCATGCGGCATTCTTGAAATGTTTTATATGTTGTTGTATATCAGCAAAATTTCCGAACAGTACAATTATTTTCTATTAATAATTAGGAATTCTTAGCTCAACATATCAATATTTAGGAATGTATTAAGTGACCAAGATCAGGCTAGTCTTGATCCTCCAGTTTCCAGTGATGGTTTCGGTCTTGCATCAAGACTTATATTAAATTAGATGTTATGAAGTGGCTTTTTCCACTGCTACCATTTCAGATCTATTGTAATTAGTCCAGAAAATGAAGGAGGAAAAAAAGGCAAAGTTAACATTAATGACGCCCTGTTTTCATCTTCCGGTTGGAAGTTGCATTTGATACCTCATTAAACATGAGAAAAAGTTCTGCATGAAAACGCGTGCGAGGGCGGAGAAAATGGCCCCAAAAGACCAGGAAAATAGGTTTTCGGCCAATATCTCCTAAAATATGGCAGTTAGAGATTTTCGGTTCAGATAAAAATTGAAGTTCAGTTAATTTTCTACAAAAATGGTCCTTATGATTTTTCTCGACAATTTGACCGGTTTTGAGAAAAACGGCACCAAGCGCACCTCGAATAATGAGCTTCTGTGCTGTATGCCGGAGAGCACAGTCCGTGTATTTACACATCAGCGGGGGGACAAATTATTCAATAACTTTGTGAAAAATGCATATTTTCTCATGATTCAAAGTTCATGTGAAAGAGGAATTCCGCTGCTATCATACCCTGTGAATTGAGTCACGCTTGACTCTTTTGGCCATATCGGAACACGGGTCAAACTTTCTGCTCCCGGGCAATTTTGACCTCGCCAGGAATTTGTTCCTATTTTTTTTGTATTGCACTAATTTACTCAAATTTTCTTGATTATGGGTTCTCATAAGGTCCTTTGTCATCCCTGAAATTTGTATACCCTAATTTTTTTCAATTTTCATTTAATCGTTGTTTATTGAATCCCAAATTTTTGCTGTTTTTGGATCGCGGGGAAATTTTGTGAACAACCATCAATGATGAAAATAGGGCGTCATTAATGTTAACTTTTTTCCTTTATTTACTGGAATAAATCCTTTGTATCCAGATTAGACCAGCTTGGAGATATAATAGAATATAAACAGGGCTTCGTCTGTCAATCCTATAAGCTTCAAATGCCTTGGATCAAAAGCTACCACACCGGTGCTACGGTCTTCACGTACAGGCAGACCACGCACACAATCTCATCTCATACTAGCATAGAATTGACCTCTATGCCACGATGCACTTACTCACGGTATGCTGATTTCTACTCCAAATTGCGTCCGAGCCGCGCAGTTACGTCACGCGGGAACCAGAAATTTACACCCACCTCTCACCAGTCTTTCGATTCATTGTGTTTTCATGCAATACAAGGTCTTGTTAGCTCTTATTTCAAAACTCATGGCTCGTTTCTTATCCCAGTGACAGCTTTGTTTAGGAGTCTTGTATAATAAATAAAATATAATGGTAGAAATATGAAATATAAAATATTTATAATGTAATGTTGTTTTTTAATTTTGCCCACCCATAAATATTTCTGTTTCAAATCTCTTTAAAATGTAAATAATATATATTACCCACATATTTCTACACGTTTTGTACATTGTTAACTCCCAGCATCATTGTACTTACCAAAAAAAGATAACTAAGTTACTGATAATAAAGTAATATTTCATATTATATCTGAAAAACCATGTCGCATTTAAATAATCAATCATAAAGTGGAAATATGCATGAAAATTAAACAAAAATAGAGTATTTCCCATATATTTAGCATTGTACATTACCGATTGAGATTCCCACATGACGTCACACGCTGTCGGCTACATGCGCAAGAACATGCCGTGGTAAGTGTATCGTGCTTTATGCCATCGAGTACCTTTTTACTTGTTTGGTTCATTCCTCTGAATAGCTTCTACTGCACAGTGGTGGATTGCCATCATTTCCGCTTGGAAAATTGTAAAACTTTGATAGGATTTCTATGAAAGCTATCCTTTGTTTCATCCTTACCATCCATATCCTGCTTCCGCTTGTATGGGCAAAGTTTCTCCAAAATCAATACCATCCATATCCGTCCAGACTGCTTCCGCTTGTATGGGCAAAGTTTCTCCAAAATCAATTGAAGAACCGACCAACTGATGCATAGTGCATATGTCGGTACCTATATGCCAAATCAAAGAAAAAAGTGAACTCTATCTAAAACTTGTTGAAGACGGTGACTTCAGGCTACCAGGAAATGTGTTTTTATCTCGTTGGGTACGACTATGTCTTTTACCAGAGTTTCTGAGGTTTTCTGAACTAAAAATCAAATAAAATATCAATTAGACAGTTATATTGAAAATTGAAATTGACATGTGCATCAACTTGTAGAATTAATGTTCTTTTGTAGATGTCTTTAATATGTTTTTAATAAATGTGTTTCCAAGGCCGCTAAGACAAGGCAACTACATATTTGTACATAGATAAAAGCTTCCAAATTATATAACAAAACGTGTGCAGTGCCTTCCCAGACTCTCGAGTTATTTTTAATAGTCGATAATTATTGCACAACTATAGCGTAAATATAGGTATACCTAGAAAATTGAATAATAATTAATAATAGTGTGGTAACCTTAAACCATTGCAAACAATAACTAAATTAGTAGAAGAATGCATACAAGGATGTTAGACTTTTTTATTTACTTCTTTATTTTTGAAGAAAATACAGGGGGACGTTAAGAATTGAATTAAATGCTGTAAATTAACGTTGAAGTCTAATTGTAGGCAAATTTACAGGGTTGTACTTTGATTTGTTTGAAACATTATTAATTTTAATAAATATTGAAAAACAAATGATACTACAACATAATTTAAACTCTGTCTAAAGACTTGAAAAACTTTCTTTTATATTGTCTTTTATTTGCACCCTTATATTTGTAATATCTAATAAACACCTGTTAGGAGATAATTGCATTCCAAAACTCTATGTACTTATTGAAATAAACTATAGAAAGTCTTTATCTACTTTATTCAGCGAGTTATAGATGTTTGACATTGACAGCTTTAATAAAATACTCCCTAAGGCGTATAATAGTATTATACTATTACCTTTGACTTTGACATATATAGAAACTCTTCTCAGAACAATTATAATAGTATATTATTAAACGAGCGAGCGCAGCGAGTGAGTTTTGGAATCATCCAAGTTAATAATAGCCATTCTACACAAGTAAAAGACTATACTTTCTCCACGACTAAAAAAACTTCCAACGAGGATCGAACCCTGATCGTCACTATCGCTACTGTTGTCTATTTTTTCCACTATATAATACGTAAAATTATGATTATATAATTATTTTGACGTTTCAAACGACGCGCTGTCAAAAGCGATTTGCGTTATTAGTTAATTCATTTTAGCGTGAATTCTGATAATAATAGAATGTGATTGGCTAACGAGAGTGAATTCTTTTTCATTATTCACTGGTGTGAAGAATTTATATTATTATGCAGCAAAATATGTAGAAATAATTTGTGCGTTATCATTTACTCGTGGAGAAATAATATTTTTACCATCCTCGCGTCGCGGGTCGAGATAATGGATTGTCAAAACGTTGTGGTCAATATATTGGACTGTCAAAACGTTGCGGGTAGAGACATTGGACTGTCAAAACTTTGCGGTCGAGATATTGGACTGTCAAAACGTTTCGGTCGAGATATTGGACTGTCAAAACGTTGCGTGTCGAGATACTGGACTTAAAAAAAGTCGTGGAATTCCCCGTGTAATAATTAAATAAAATTGGTCACGTAAATATGTAAGTAATTTGAATATATAAAATATAGATGATAAACTTGTAAAATTTATGACAAGTTCGGTGCACGTTATTGATAAACATACTTTGTTGTAAGTTGTAAACAATACATAATAAAGATATTGGCATTAAACTCGACCAGTTTATATAGACACGACTGCATAATACTTTAATCTTGTGATTTTATTTTGTTTTATACAAACACGCAAATCTACCTACTTCCATACTAATTAAAATTATAAATAGATTTATCATTTATAATGTCGCGGATTCAGAGTAGAAGCTTCACAAACACAAACAATATCTTGAAACAATTGTTGGTTATTGAGAGAAAGTGGTTCAAAGAGAAATATTTTCATCATCCTTCATACAGGGTGTCACAGGGAAACAAGTTGGGAGTGGATAAGACTTAGTCAAAATAATGCTAGAACTTTTCTGTACCATATTTATACTACCAGTGCATTCTCCAAAGATATACCTGCCAGATAAGCATGGACAAATGAGCTACCCAGCTCTGTACCTGAGTCGTAACAATGTCCAAAGATGCATTTGTGCATTTGCGTGTTCCTCTAGCAACTTTCTATTGTTTTCTTGGTTTTCTCCCAAATTGGGATTCGTTCTGTTACTTTCCTGACCAATTCTGCTAGCCATGTTTATATTTCTTACCTCTCATTTGATATATGGACCCAGAATTATTCCCAATTCTTTTTCCTTTTTCTGATTCTATAGCGTAAGAGATGACTTTCTTAAGGTCTGTTCTCACAAGCATCACAGACAGTCTTTGACAATCCGGATTCGGTGCAAAGACCCTAAATCGTTCTCCCGAGAACACTTTAGCGTCTTTGCGCCGAATCCGGATTGTCAAAGACTGTCTGTGATGCTTGTGAGAACAGACCTTTAATCAGGGTTGTATAAATAGCCAGTTTTGTTTTTTTACTCAATGGTTTACTTGTTTAATGATCGATTTCCCTACGCCACTGTTGTATCACGTTCCTTTGGCAACGGAAACCTTTCTCTGCGAAAATAAAAATGGATGCATTTTTCTTTCACATTTAATCAAATAATCATATCAATTCCACACCCTGTGGATTCCTAAGTGGAATCCACGGGCTATCGGCGAATCACATTTGTCAAAATCAAAATGCTCTTGTAACCAATAATTTGCGAGTCAGTGAACAAGTTGTAATTCAAAACGTCAAATAAAAGGTTAATAGTAACTTGTGTTGAATGTTAACATTTTTTTCTTTTCTAAATTAATGGTTTTTTAAATTTTGCAATAATTAAGATATACCAAAGAGCATAAATATACGCGATTAAAATCTTTTTGGTTGGAAAATTGTTGACATAAATGCTGGGGTTTTTGTTTACGTGTTGAAACTTAAAAATTTGCAATATTTTGTTGAATTGGGATCTTGTTTCCGTCCCTATATGATTTCTCATAGAAATAGGCTAACAAAGTCTCTGCTAAGAAAGAGGTCCAACACCATTTCCATCGCTGTTTTCCTCGCAGATTTTTATTTGCTACTTTTGCATATTATCTAATTTCATCCATTTGGTCGATATGCTTATGTCAGCACCTTTTTCTTTGTATGGATAATCTAATTACATAAATTTTATACCACATTGACTGTCTTAAACAAGCAAATTGTTGATGTACAACAAATGGGATTATATCATTATATTCTGTGTCGATAATTTGAAACCCTTCGTGTCCAGACACCCATATCCCACGAAATACTAACCCCGACGAGATATAAATTTCGAAAATTCACCAGCTGCCATTCATTGTTAGATTCGGGGCGTTTAACATTTAGAACACCCAAGTGTGACCGACCGTATATACAGGAAGACTCATCTTATTTGGTTTTTACTAATACATGTTCCAAATTGTTTCAAAATTGTAAAAATATTTAACTAAAATTATTTTTAAAATATATCCAGAACAACTGTAGGAAAAAGTGGTGTATTTTTTAGTTAAATGTCAAATTTTTACCATTTTTGAAGTTTAAAAGGACTTTTAACAGACAGATGTCAAGTCAGACTTTAAGTGTATTTTTTATAGTTTGGTTATTGCTAAGGGCCGGTTTCATAATTCGATAGTTAAAGTGCCTTTAGTAAAAGTAGACTTTATCTTAAAGTATCCTTTAAGACGATTTTAAAATAATTGCGTTTCATAATGAAAGTAGCACCTTCTTTTAATAAAAGTAGCATTTAGCTAAGTTGGCAGCCCTGAAATTTGTTTTTCGATACCTTAGACACTATTTAATTTAGTTATCTAACCTAAAATTATTGCTTTGGCGGTTTGTTGTTGTTGACAATATTGTTATATTAAATATTTACTGAATAATGGAGGCAAATATAAAACGTACAACAAACTTTACAAAGGAAGAGGAATTGTCTCTCCTACAAAGCATAGAAAAACACAAACATGTAATAGAATGTAAAACGACGAATAAAATCAGCAGTGTTGAAACCGAATTAGAGGTTCAATGTTTTGTAACTTATATAACTATAAGTTACGAACAGTAGGTTTTGATAACCATAAACGATTTAAAAAGTCAGCATTTTTTATTCTTCTTAAATAAATCTCTTCGTCATCGAGCTGGAAGAACTATCAAGCATGTTCATCATTTTTTCGTGAAGTATTCAGCCTCGTTGTCAAAAAATATGGAGAAAACTAGGTTATGTCTGCTTTAAAGCCACTTTATCTTCTGTAAAGTTTAGAAATTCGCACTTTAAGTTAAATGAAACTTTAGGCACTACTTTATCTTAAAGTACGATTATGGGACCACTTTTTCAACTTTAAGCCAACTTTAATATTTAAAGGCACTTTAAGTTGATTATGAAACTGGGCCTAATTGAGCTAGTTCTAAACAAGTTAAAGCATTAAAATGTATCGCTGGTTAAGTTCAAGTTCTTCTTCCTCGAGTTCTTCAGAAGATTTAGGCTTTGTTGCTAATTAATGAACATTTTAATAGATTAGTTTAAAAATATGTAGGTACTCAAGTATGTAGGCATTTAATAAAATTATTATGACATGTAAAATTTGCAATAATTTATTTAAAGAAATATCTACTAACTACTAACTAATTAGAGATATATATTAATATGATCAATGGGAAGTCAAATCCTTTTCCGCTTTCATAATTTCTAAATCTAATCATCTCGTTTTTTTTTTGTGTTCTTCATCACGCATTGATGTTTATTACTTACCGTTATAAATGTAATCAATAAAAATACGGAGTGTTGTACTCAATTCAAACCACCAAATAACCAAAAAGTAAACACAAATTCTGTCAAAAATCCGTCAAATTAAGGAGGAACCTGACGAGCAGTGCAGCCAACACAGTATATTCAAGCCTATATGGGGATCTTATCATAAGGACGCGTCCATACTATTATGAAACTGACCCTAGTTTTAAAAGAACCTTTAAGCTAAAGGACCCTTTAGTTGAATGCCCATTTAAGCAATGATTATGAAACTGACCCTAAGTTTATTTAGTAATAATGGGGAATGGGCTCGTTTACTAAAATTTTTAAATCATTTTTAACCGTCGTAAAACAAAGTACTAAGGATAAAAATATGATTCTGAAAATTTCATGTCAATAGAATATGTCTCCTAATATAACCAATTAAACAAGCATACCGTAGCGGGGCGAAGACTATGACTGTGACGTCACCGCATATGAAAGTTAAAGTGCACTAACATTACACTTCTGACTGTAACGTGCCTCGCGTAGAATTTATTTATTTTGAATTACTCGCAAAATTTTGTGTGAATAAAATAAAATATGTGGCCCTAATTTAAAAAAAAACAGACTCATTAAATCTTCCAGAAGTGGACTTGCTAATGATTATGGAGCTTTTTAATCAAAAACACGAGTTTATTAAATTATAATTTTAAACTATGTGACACATCGTTTTTGGCTGTTTTCCTGCAAGAATGATTAAAAATGTCAATAATTTCATAAATACATGTTCTCTCAAATGGTTACTCAGTAAAAAACTGCAATTTTTTTTACTGCAGACTGCCCAATTAAAGGAGCTTCTCCAAATGCTATTTATGATGAATGTGTAGTGGAAATTAAATCACCAATGTTGAAAAGAAGAAGAAAAACTTATTTTGATGAAGCAGGTAATATTAGTTCCAAATGTTTACATCAGATTCAAATGCACATGCACCTCACTGGTAAAAAAAGCAATATTTGTTAGAGCTGATCCGGACTTTGAATCAAATAA
This sequence comes from Galerucella pusilla, assembly GCA_910591695.1. NCBI lineage: Eukaryota > Metazoa > Arthropoda > Insecta > Coleoptera > Chrysomelidae > Galerucella > Galerucella pusilla. The sequence goes on from CAJUYI010000295.1 coordinate 11,299, forward strand.
AATAATTTTTTTTAAAACATAATATACGCCAGTTTTGTTGATGATTTACTGAAAAAGATTACCTGTTTTTTGGAAGAAAAGCAGTACCTATTTAATAAATTTTAATTTGTGAAGAACTGATCCATTATTTTATTGAATAATTTTGAACATTAATAACACCACAATATCATCTACGTATTTAAAAAAATTTAGATTAATACAAGCGTGTGGTTTTCAATAACCCTCTCAATATGGATTCACAACGTATTTTATAAGGTAATTTATAACGATTCTTATGGAAGAAAAATAAAATCCTAAAAATACACAAAGTATGTTGACTTATCAGTGATTGCTTTGAGTCTTTTCATGCTTTTCTGCCATTGCTTCCGTTTTTTTTTGCATCCTTATTAATAGAAATAATTGTTTTGTTAGATGTTTTAATCGTAGTACTTTTACATTCTGGAACCGCACAATATTTATAGCTTTTTTTACTCTGGTTCTGGTCCATTGTGTCGAATAGTTTAAATTATTTCTAAACGTTCTCATTTCACAAACATAACACTGTTTAGAGTTTGCTAAAACGTATCATAAATAATAAGCATATAAGCTAGCAAAATACTGTTACTCTAGCTAAGAAGTCATCTAACCGAGAACCGATCGGCGCGGTATCCGCTCTCTAAACGAGAGATTTCATATGGGATGACGTCACGCCTGAAATTCGGAGAGGAGCGCTGTTTAATTTTATAATTTTTTTTGGGCGACTTGGGAGTCTCGCTGACGTCTAATTTTTTTAACAGAGCCTCAAAATGACGTGCTCTTCCCAATAATAAAATAAATAAAAATATGTAAATGTATACAATAGTTTGTTTTAAAATTTGAACAAAATAAATTGTGACCACCCTGTAAATAATGTATAAAATGAAAACCTGATGCCGGCAGTGTTTCGAAGAAACACCTGGTCGTTCGTTGAACGAGACACAATAGAATATAATGACCTTTTCTGAAATATCTGGTGCAATGTTAGCGATTTCCGTTTGGCAAATCTCGAAAACTTAGTTAAGGCGCCAAGGAAAGATTAGAAATTTATATAAATGTGTAGATTTCCAAGCAATCGAAAATAATTTATACGGTGTATTAAATTTTGTTTCGATTTTTTCAATAATAATAATATAGTCCAGTGTGATATTCGTCGCCATTTTATTACGTCCATTCAGGTAAGTTTTAAGGACAAAGAACGTTCCATAATAATTCGTTGACTGGGCATCTGTTCTTGAGGATTTTGTATAAACGTTGATAAATCAGTAAACAGTGAAAGATCACTACATTTTTCAAAAACAAATTTAACTTCTCTGTATGAGTTGGAATTGACCAAATTATACTGTTTAAACATACAGGCTTGCATTTATTACATCTAATTGTAGAGATGTTATCAAAGTTACATTTTTTAAATAATAGCTGATATGAAATTGAAATAAAACCGAAAATGAGCAAAATTAGAAGTTCATTAACTGTGGCTGTAGATAAAACGAAAAAAGCTGGTACCTAGTAACAGTAAATAAAGAAAAAAAAAACTGGACAAGTGCGAGTTGGACTCGCGTACGAAAGATTCCGTACCATTATGTATAATAATATAACTCAAAATTCTGTGAAAAGTGCAAAATTATCCCGAATACTGCTTTAGCTATTTCCAGGATGTTGTTTTTAAAAACAAGGTTCGTTGGATTGGAACCCCCTTAAATATTTATTTAATCTGTTTTTTAGAGGTCTGTTCCAACCGCAGTCAGAAACTGTAAGAAACGATCAGAGAATAGTCGACCATCGCAAGCAATGATAGGAATTACGCGAACGTAAACTCGTTGTTTGCCGTGACCAGTTATTCTCTGATCGTTTCTTACAGTTTCTGACTGCGGTTATTTGTTGTGATAGTGGCAACAGAAATATATCATCTGTGAAAATTTCAACTATAACCTACTTACAACTAATGTGGAGATAATGTGAATTAAATTTCTCAATTTACTTGGACACCTATGCATATTTTATCAAAATTGTTGATACCTATATAAATATATAATTTATTGTATCTTGAATTATTCGCTGATAAAGTAAACATATTGCTGATTGTATTATGTTTCATGAGGGATTCACAAGCTTTACTTTTTGAAATTCAAGCCATTGTTTTTTATATTAATATATCTTCATCTGCAATTATTTTATGTGTAAAGTGAAATAAAAAAAAACTGGTAGGCCTTGCTGCTTTATCAAATTAATAACTTTCTTGTTCGTCCGTTCCATTTCAAAGCACGTGCTAACTGGTAGACGCGAGAGGCCAGTGGTTGGCTGGTTGGAACGTCCCCACTCTCCGTTCTCACTTCAGCGATTTTCATTGGCACACGGCTGGCTTATTGGCACGTGCCAACGGTCGCGACTACATCGAATCTACTACTTCATAATCAAATTCGTTACGAGGTAAAAAATTTTAAATGTTTAAAATTAAAAATTGGATAATAACTATTAATGAAGATATAAGATAATGAATAACCGGTAAATAATAGAAAATTTTTAACTTCTCAGTTGGCTAGAAGAAGCAATAATTGTCAACTTCACAAATATTATTATTGTTCTTAGTTTTAGCTTTAAATTAATTTTTGCTATAGTCTGTACAGAAAGTACGAGGAGTAATAAATCATTCATTTAAGTAGATTTCATAGACGTACCAAAATATATTTTAAGAGGGTATACCGTAAGGTACATTTTGTATTGAACGAATGAGTTGCAGCTATGCTAAAGAATATACGATTTAGGTCAGAGGTAACGGGATGTACTAATTTAAAAAAAAAAAGTGATAGAGGTACATAAATTTTAGTAAGTTTGATAAAGAAAGGCAACACAGTTTATTCATAATAGAAAACAAACCAATCTGTAACAATAATTATTTTATATATTTTTGTATATATGTGTGTATAAATGCTGGATATACAGTTTCCAAATCTTGGCAAGATGAAAACATTAAAAGCGGAAGGCAGGCATTCGTGGAAGGTTTGTCGTTAGGTTTGCAGCCACCATCTGGAAAAGGAAAAAGACTTATCATTGTCCATGTTGGAAGTTCTGAAGGTTTTGTTTATGGTGGATTATTAACTTTTATTTCAAAACGCACGGGGGACTATCACGAAGATATGAATGGGGATGTCTTCGAGGAATGGTTTGTTCAAATGTTGGATCTGATTCCAAAAGGGGCTGTTATTGTTACGGACAACGCAAGTTACCATTCACGGTTACGAGAAGCATTGCCCACAAGTCGTTGGCGTAAAGCAGAGCTTTTGGAGTGGCTTATTTCGAAAAATATCAAGTTTCCAAAAGATCCACTAAGAAGAGAACTTTACAGAATTGCAAAAATGAACAAGAATAAATACAAAACCTACATTGTAGAAGAAATGGATTCTTCTCGTGGTATATCAGTTCTTCGACTTCCCCCTTATCATTGTGAACTTAATCCCATAGAATTAATATGGGCTCAGGTAAAGGGGGAAGTTGGAAAAAAAATACTACTTTTAAAATAAACGATGTTGTGAAATTGTTTGAGAGTGCTGTAAGTCATGTTAGTAAGGAAAATTGGACAAACTGTATCGAGCATGTTATCATAGTTGAGGCAAATATGTTGAAAATTGACAATATTTGTGATGATTTAATCGACCCTATTTTTATTAATGTCAACATCGATTCTTCCTCTTCCGAGTCGGATATTGAATAAAATGTAAGTAATAAATGTATTCCAATAATTATTTCTTTTCATTTTTTATTATATTATAATTTAAAACGTATTTTTTTCCCAAAATACACACCACTGCATTGCGTTATTGCTTATCTGCTAATCCTTTAACAATGAAGAAACCCTAAATTTTGCTACAACTGAAACAAATACGGGGTCGATCTACCTGGTTTTTAGATTTACGGAAGATATGTAATTTAAAGTAAGAGATTTATCAAAAATTTCATGGTGCTCCCTGTAAAGGTTTTGCATACTTAATTAGGGTTTATTACTCCTCGTACTTTCTGTACAGACTATATCATGAATCAACCTTAATATCATTCGAAATCGAAAAAGAATAGTAAAATATATATAAGCAGACTAACAACCGCCAAAAAATTAAAGTCTCGTTGAGAATAAGTGGTAAGGGGTTTAAAACAGATTTCAACCATGAAGTTGTTATAGAAAGTTTACGAGCACATAAAGGGTGGGCTTGGTCCTGGTGAAATATATATATAACGAGGGAAGATTAAATTCATACGTACATTTCGTTTGTCGCATACCCTCCTTGGGGGGTTGGAAACAGGTCAAAGACCCGTCTGGTGGATGGAAATTTTTACATGTTTGTTTTTATTGATTAATTTTTGACGGTATATTAACTCGAAATGTTCAACGGATTAACGGGATGTTGCTAATTCTAATCTATGAGGTACATTGGATAAATAAAATCTAAACTAAAACAAAGGGCTGCACTCGAATATATACTTTGTCCGTTATTTCAAAGTAACCTGGTATAATTTGCAGAAATTGATAGATGTAAACTACGACAATATTACACGCGGAACAACCTCGTGCAAAATTCCGATACGAACTCGTGCATTAAAAATTGATTGATGAAACAATTACAGCAGCACGTGCGCTCTATATTTACAAGCTGTTTATTGTCTGTAGGACATTTTTTGCATGAAATTTATTTCGACAAAGTAAATGAAAAAAAAAATTGTAATTCATTTTGTAACGAAAAGAATAAAAAAGTTTTAAACGAACTTTGAGAGGTGTTGGCGAATAGTTCCATAGTCTCCATGAGTTCTATGATGCCTTGCTACCACTCCGTCGGTCTGTGGGTGGAGGGGCGTAGTGCGTGTTTTCTCGTCTAAAGCCCGCTTTACAGTTCGCAATTCTTTTTACAAAGTAGAGGATAATTTGGCAAGTACCTTGCCATTTTAAGATCTTGTTCAAAATCGAGCTTCAAAATTCAAAATTAACGTCGACTGTCCCGCTTTTTATACTTTTCACATGTTAGGCAGCTCTAGACTTTTCGTTGACAGTTTTTCACTTTTATATGACAGTTCTCGACTTTTCGTTGAGAGTTCTTCACTTTTATATGACAGTTCTCGACTTTTCGTTGACAGTTCTTCACTTTTATATGACAGTTCTCGACTTTTCGATTATTTTTTCCCACTTTTCGATGACTTCTCGATTTTTCGATGATAGTTCTAAATGATTCCAGATGTCTTTCTTCTTTTTCTTTATAGATCTGCAAATTCGCTAGTGCAGGTCCGACTTAATACTATATACGATACATATTTTATAAAAATTTTGCACAAACTCTACTCTGTCCCAACTCCAAAATATTCTGAATGTCTGAATTATTATTTTTATAAAGCATTTCTTCGATTGTCTATCGCAAAAACAAGCTATTTAAACTTAATGAAAGCTTATTTTTACTTATGACTAAACAATTGCTAGAGGGGAGAAAAAAATGTATCGATGTTTTGTTCTATTTTATTTTGCCTTCAAGATTCCATGCATCGAAAGTTCTTGGATTATTTAGAGTAGTATAGTAGCGTAGAAAAAGGAAACTATTCTTCGAATGTGTAGTTATAAACACTACAAATATTATAGAAAATTGAAAATCGTTAGTGATTAAATGCTTAGAAAAAAACGTTTGCACCCTAAGAAAATTCATGCAGACACAGTAAATTAATCTGCTCCTTCAGCAAGAATGATTAGGAAGTTTGTTGGCAAGCTTAGAGAGAAATCAAATATTATTCAGAAACACTAGAATAGAAAGAACAAGCACATTTTGAGGCCAGCAGGATCTCATTTATCACCATAAGATAATTTAACAAAACCAAACGAATATATTATAATAAATAATTAAATCACAAATAAATGGTGGACTATATTATTATTATAAATGAATGAATTTAGAAAACTTTTTTCAGCAAGTTCTTAACCTTAAATTTATTTTTCTAAATTCTGTAAACTGAGAATCCTTCTTCATATTTAAAGATGTTTAAAAAACCATTATGTAGGTATAAGTGGTTAAAAGATGCGAAGCTACATACAATTCCACACACAATAAAAAGATTCTTCTCTCTTTTTTTCATATTCTCGAAGTAAATAACAGCCTTTGTAATCGGTGCTTTCAAAAGCCAGAATGACAGGATGTAGCCATACCGTGCATTCACAACTATGTTGATTAAAGGTTTCGGTAAATATTCCTTCTCGTCTACGGTTCATTACGTTTTCGAGATAAAACCCGTTCCACGGAAATGCCGTATTTTAAAGACAATACAGTATTAACTAGTTACCTATATTTTGTATACGCTCACGGGAATACTAGAATGTTTTTCTTCTTATTATTGTCGACTACAATACAACAGTATTTATTTCCATTGTCTATACGTGCTTTCTTAATAGGCTGGTGACAAAAAACGAAAGGGGAATCTATCGGCAGCGATTTGACAAAATATCGAAGTATTTT
>CAJUYI010000295.1:22792-46946 GCA_910591695.1 Galerucella pusilla
TGTGACCTTTTCGCGTGCTGTCAGACAATAAGAAACAGACTATAGTTCATATTTGGAGTGAAGTTTCAAGCTTAGTATTTTATTGTAAAAGTTTAAGAAATGAAGAAAGTTCAGATCATAAAAGAAGTAACATTTTTGTGTATATTTTTCGATGAGATTTCTATATGATCCCCGATGTATTTCTTCTTTATGGACATATTCGCAGGACAAGTCCGAAAACATTATTATTAATATTACTCCTCTTAAAAATTTTGTATTTTCAAATTGAAATGAAAATAATTATAAAAAATATATAGGTACCTTTGTGTTTTACAATCACAAAAATTAAATTGTAAAAATTAATCCTTTTTGATAATTTCATCGGACGCCCGTTAAATTTTTTAATTATTTCTTGGTTGGATGCCATAGTAGATCATCGCATTCAGGACATAAAAATCACTTTATACCCTTCGTACCATTACATACCTGATCAAGTTAAACATGCCAAATAAAATTATCTCATTATTTTGAAATGCACTTTTTTGCCATTACCAATAATTAAAATAACTAGCTGGTTTTACTACAAACTGATTATGAAAATCCAATTATTCTTATTTGTTCTATTTAACTAACATATTTATTTATATATTGTACACGTGTGCCGAGTACGAGTAACGATAGCAAAAGTACAGACCACTGTTACTATGCCAGTACTTGGACAGATAAAAACAAAAACGTACGTGCCTTTTTTAATTGAAAAAGTAATTAATAACTTTAAAAAATTATCTTTATTGAAGGTAACGTACTGATTAGCCTCAAGTATATGGCGGAACGACTAGCAAATTATATAATAGCTACCCTGAATATTACATAATTTATACTATCAATAGGAACCTCCATCGGTGGATAAATTGGTTGTCAAAATAATCAATATGAAGGTTGTCAGCAAATGTCACATGTCACATATCGTTAAATTGGAGTATCATTTGGGCATTTAGATATTTAGATATTCTGTAAAATAATATATTATTTTCTACACCCACATGTATATTATCCATTTTCTGTTCAGTTTACAGAATGGAAATGTAGGCCATATCGGTTAACTGAACGTATATGATTTCATATACATCCTAGAATGTATATTAAATCCACCAATCAGCACTCGTGTTTAGTACACCTCAACTCATTTTTATTCAATTTCAAAGAAACGTCAAAATAACTTGTCAAAAATAGTCTCTCCTAGAAGCACTGGAACAAAAATATTTATGTACAAAAATAAGTATAAATTAACAATAAATACTTGACACAGAATAAAATGGATATTTAAGGGGACTCTGGGTCAGTTTTTCTAAAATTATGTAATACATTTGACGTTATATATATAGGTAGCTCAGTAGAAAGCATCCCAGATTCTCCTCACGCGGTAGACCAAAGTTCAATTCCTCGTGAGGAAGTTTTTTTTATTTCTAAATCATTATTCTGCGCGATATTGATAACGACAACCAACAGGTAGACGCTTGACATATTTAGCAGGATATTCATTTTTATAAATAATGGCAAGATACCTATCCTTCGTTAAATTATTTAAAATTTTTAATTTCAAGTTATATTACAGTTTATTCAAATGTTTATTTCTAGATTTCTTGAGTGTGTCGTAGAAAAAATATACTGTTCGACTCGTATGGATCCTCTATATCGCACTCGAACGATTAAGCACTCCGCCTACGGCGTCGTGCTCAAACTTTGTCATCGTGCGATATGGCCATCATATCCACACTAGTTGCACAAACTACTATTTCTTTACTTTCTTTCTTCTAATTAATTAAATGCGGAATAATTGAAATTTAATTTAAAATATCACTATCTGCTCCAGATTTAAACAAATTGCGAGGGGTCACCTACACCGAATTATTTTTAATCGTGTGGTAGTTAAATTAAATAGAAAGTGATATAAATGAATGGCAAGACCAAAAATTATGAATCTGAACTAAAAAGTATGATTAAATGCTTGAGTAGTAATTGTTTCTGAATCTGAACACTATGTGGCACAAAAAAAACAACTATTTTTTTAGTTTCGTGTGAAAAAATGTCAAGTTCATTATTCACCTCTGCTGGCTGTGATATAATCAGTAATCTGTTTCATTTCTAAAACAAAACAAATAAAAACTATATCAAGAAGATCTGAATGGGTTATTCCATTTTACCAAAAACTTCGTATTTCCCGTGTTATCAGACCAACTAAAATTGAACATTTAACACCCAATAATGGCAAAGGAAATATGTGTACATGTGTATATGTGTACAGTGTCCTGCAATTGAGATCTTTTATATTTTATGAATGATTTATTCTGATCTATATTTTATTCATTTTTTTCAGAAACATTTTTTTTATAATTTCTTACTTATTTACATGAAGCCAGGCTTCTTTCTTTAAGATTTATTTATATCTTTGTAAGGAATAATATTAATGATGTAAAAAATTGTCAGCTTTTGTATGTTCTAAGAGCCCTCGCCAAAGAACAGCTCTAAACAAATTTTTAAGAGGTCGCTTCAAATTTTTTAATATGTCAAATATTGTAAAAAATCGATTTTTTCATATCTTTTAATTTTGTTGACCAAAAAAGTTTCTGAAAGTTTCAATCCAAAATTTAAATTTTGAAAGGTCGCTCATAATTTTTTTTCAATTTATTAACACATTACTTTAGATTTTTTCTAGCGATCATCGAATATTCATATTAAAATTTAATAATTTTGTCCACGACCACCTAATAATAAGTCAATATTTTACCTCCTAACTAAGGGTATATGGTACCCATATATCAACTGTCGTGAATTATGGTTCATAATTCACGACTAGAGATGGGGGTACAATATGGAATAGACTATTAAATCTGTGTATTTTGTTCAGGAAATTTGTTTCTGACATATCGTATCTATAAAATACTGTAATTTTTAGTATTGATACTTTTCATAACGATATTTTCTAATATTAAGTATTTCAAAACAATATATTTATAACGGTACGTTGTATATTGATACTTTCTACAGTATCTCCCATCTCTATATATGTCAAATTATTTGAAGTAGCTGCCACAACATTTTGAGGTTAGTAAATGGTTAGTAATATGCCAAATCGCTACTGACTTTTATTTATTAATAAATAAATTAAGTGTCGTGGACAAAGTATAGTATTCTACTCGCAATTTATGGCCATAATTCACTTGGGTGACCATACGTCACCCATCGTGAAGTATGGCTATCATAAATTGCTCGTTTAATAATATACTATTTTTCATTTATTTAGTAAAATAATCGATAATAATACATCACGAGACGAACTAAAAATCAAACAAAATACTGAAAATATAATTTTTTTGAACATCAATAATTTTTTTTTTTAACAAATTATAAATCAACTTTTTTGGTAAAGTCTAAAACCAAATGTTAAATTTTCACAGGTCTTAACTAAAAAAAATTATGAGCAACCTTTCAAAATTTAAAATTTGAATTGAAACTTGCAGAAACTCATTTTTGTTTGGTCTATAAAACTATACCGTAACGAGAGAAAAAAGAAAGAAAAGGACATTTTAAAAAATTTGGAGCGATATCTTGAACATTTTTTTTGGGCTCTTAAAACATCAAAAACTGTCATTTTGTCACACTAAAAAATATAGTTGTTTTTTTGCGCCGCTCTACTGTACACGTATATATATATATATATATATATCTATTTTGATCATATTTTTTCTATTTCAGTTGGGTATTATCTACCGAGATATCAAGTTAGAAAACATCCTAGTTGACGAAACAGGTCATATCGTCCTCACGGATTTTGGTTTGAGCAAGGAACTTCCTAGAGGAGAGGCGGATAAAAGAGCCTACTCGTTTTGTGGTACAATTGAATATATGGCACCTGAAGTTGTCAAAGCTGGTACCCAGGGACATGATATAGTAAGTAATTTTTATCTACAAAAAAAGTTTTCAATGTTGTCAGATTTACTACTTTATTGATACTATTAGATCCTTTTATTTTTTTATTGTCCCAACTTTTAAATCATAAAAGGAAAAAATAGATCAGATCAGATGATATTAAATGTGTGCGTCTGTTTATTTTATGAATCGTCAAAGTAGAATTATTAAAAACACCAAAAAAAAAAACAAATTCTAGAACAAAAAACACTTACTAACTTCTACAATTCAACAGTTAGAAAATGTTAACTAAGCAGGCAAAAACTTCTTATTAAAATTTTGGATAAACAAACGTTACTGACTAAACATACTTCGTTATTCCACTACTTTGAATATCCAATTTCCTAATAATCCGTTATATACAAAGAATCTCCGCATAGGCAAAATTCAATGAATTTTTAAGTAACACCATCCCATCGCTTGTTTCCAATCTTTAAACGTCGTCCATTCATTGTTTCTTGGTCGAATAACTGCTAAGACTGAATCTTAACAAACAACGACCAACAGGACCGTACCAAAGATTACAGAATTCTGTAATCTTTGACCGTACTAGACTTAACTATATTTGCAATTGAGAGAGGAAGACTCAAAATCAATCGCCATATTTAGTTAACTTAAGCTTAAAGGTGGATTCATGCAAGAAGAAATTAAAACTAAGATTAATTTAAAACTAAAACTATGTTACCATGTTATTTCTCAATTTAAATCTCAATTTCTTAGTTTCTTGCATGAACATCCTCATTACAGGTACATTGCAAGAAACTAAGAAATTGAGATTTAAATTAAGAAATAACATGGTTTTATCTTCTTAGTTTTAGTTTTAAATTAATCTTAGTTTTAATTTCCTGTTGCAAGAATCCACCTTAAGCTTCTGACCGATTCGCTTAAAGCTGTACTAGAACCGAATTATTAAAGTTGATGATGAGTCAGTAGAAAAGGGAATTGTTGAAACGCAACACTCTCATTACGTTACGTCCGAATAAAACAATAGTGTTTGAAAGTTATCTCTCTACGAGCCCTGTCTCAGTGAAGTTGGCCCAACTATCAAAACTGCGTTTTTTTTATAAAATTTGTGATATTAGCGAAAACCTATAAAAAACTAAAATGTATTTCTCATAACATACGATATTTTTATTTAATAGTAGCCTTAAATAACACATTTTTTTGTAACAGAAAAAAATATCTTACAAATCTAAAAACAGTGTCGATTATTAAAAATCAACGAAAGCAAATAACATCAAATCACCACTGCGTTACATCGCCTTTTCGACTGATTACGGCTTCGATACGTCTTGACATGGTGTCAACTAATGTTTGACAGTCATCTACTGTAAAATTGTTCCAAATTTCTTGGAGACGGATTCGCAATTCTGGAACTGTTCTTGCGGGATTTGATCGGAGCTTTTTCTTCATGTTATGCCACAAGGTTTCAATCGGTGATAAATCTGGACTACTCGACGTCCATTTTAAAACTGGAATATTGTTTTCTAACATCTAATCTTTTACTTTTTTAGCTGTGTGGCAGGCGGCACCATCTTGTTGGAAGATACAGTCAATATTGTTTAAACGCATTTGTTCAATTTGGGGTTTTAAGTTATTTTGAAGCACATTAATGTACTTTTCACCATTCATAATACCTTCCACGAAGTGTAAATTACCCACTCCACTTGCTGACATTGATCCGCAAACCATAACAGAAGCCGGAAACTTAACTTTTTTTTTAAGACAATCATTTTGAAACACTTCTTCTTTGGTTCTTATAACACGACTCCTGCTATCACCAACGCATACTTCAAATCTGGCTTCGTCACTCCAAATAATGGAGTTCCATTGGTTCTGAGACCATAATTTGTGTTCCTTAGCCCACGCTAGTCGGTTTTTCTTCTGAATTTTTGTCAGTAAGGGCTTCTCTTTTGCCTAGAAATACTGAATTAAAAACGAATAATAAAATAATAATTTAAGCTTACCTTGTAAGTTTTAAATCCCAGTTTTTGGGCAGCTCTGTGACAAGTTGCTCTTGAAAACTCTTTTGTGGTTGACTGATTCCATAATATTTTCAATTCGTTATAATTAGCACGTCGATTTCCTTCGACAATCCTTTTTAAGGCTCTCAAGTTGGTATTGGAATAACGCGGGCGACTTCCAGTTCTGTGCTTTTGAGCCACAGATCCCGTTGTTTTGTACAATTTAATAATATTTCGAACTGTATACCTCGATTTGTTAACACTGTCAGCAATTTGGGAAGCATTTTGGCCTTTTAAATGCAAGTGAACGATCACTTTTCTTATTTCGTCAGACACAGCTTTACCGCGAGCCATTCTTAATTATTGTTAGTAACACCAAACCATTGAAAGTTGATTCAAACGTCAAAATCGGCTTCTTAGCAACGTAAAAGATTATCATTTGTTTTACAAAGCCTACCTTTATTTTATCCAAGCGAATAAACAGACTATTCAATTTAAGTTGTACCCATCATGTATTTTGCTATACACAAAGCATCCATAAACATTAAAAGAAACCAAAAATATTATATTTGAAATACAATTTTAATTTGCCGTCAAATAAATTCACAAATATCATGTTTCGGGGCGTTGGGCCAACTTCACTGAGACAGGGCTCGTATATACAAATGCAATTTGTCCTTCGACCGATCCTGAACAGTTTGACGAGAAGGTGTATCCTCATTCAGTTTAGTTGTTCGGCCATCATTTGACCTCCTTAAAACTAAAGAAATAAAAACGAATGGCAAGTATCTGCATTCTTAACGGTAATGGGAAAGTGAGGAAGGAAAGAAAGAGAGAGATGCATTAAACGACACGTATAATTAAGAGAGTGAAGAACAAGTGGATTGTTCGAATAGTTGTTTTACTTTTTCGCGAATAAATTGATTTAAAAGTTGCGTAATTTCTTTCGATTTGCTTTACCTAGTTTTAATTTCAACTGGATAATGATATTTAACGTTATTTAACCGTAAATGCTTTTAAAACTTACACCTACATCACGGTCGAATTTCTAGTGGGGAGAAGGCTATGTAAGCGAATTTCATTTACCAAATAAGTATTTTACATTGACTATTTCACTAGAGTGAATTGATAACTGACAAAATTTGAAGGTTTTGAACTGGCAATTTTTCGTCTTGTCGCGACAATTTTTTGACGTTTAATATATCAAATCTATACTCGATTTGAAATTGGTTGATAGTAATAAATCATTAAAATCCGTCAAACACGCATACAAAGTGGTCCTCCTAAATTGCCAAGTTTTAAATAGTATATACATTGAAAGTATAGACCCTTTTGCATTTATTAAACTTTCCATTCCTATAGATCTGATAAGGGCGTCGAATACAAAGCTTAACCCGAGGCTCGAACAATAAGCGGTAGGATTCTACCTGTGATGTTTTGCACTCATGCACGTGCTTTCGGGTGGGTTTAAGTTTATATTAAACACAATAATTATATAATTTAGTGAACATTCGGATGTGTGGCATAATTTGTTACCCTTGTATTTGAATAAATATAATACTAATAACAATAAAGCAACCAATAAACAAGTAAATTTGGAAAAATGTTTCTATTTGAAATTCTATAAAATTTATAGTAAGTCATTACATTTCTTCGCTTTAAATTAATCATCATCAGAAAATGAAATATCTTAGGGACTGTCTTCTTCCCCTAAATTGATAATAAGTGGTTCGACCGTTTTCTCCAGTAAACTATCCAATTGCCACATTTTTTCCTCCTCCTTTATTACATGCTCTATACATCTTTGCCACTTCCCCGCGTTGACTTCTTGAAGCGCTTCTTCAAAGAGTTTTTGAACATCACTCATTTTATAAGTGGTATTTTTTCTAGCCACATAACCTTTCACATGAGCCCATACCAATTCGATCGGATTTAATTCGCAATGGTAGGGGGGGAGCCGAAGCACTATTATATTTTGTTTTTTGGCCATTTCGTCAACAACATATTTTTGAAACCGATGTTTATGGGTGTTTACAATTGATAGCAACTCCTTTTTAACCATATTGTCCTCAAATTGTATTTGTTTCTCCACAAGCCACTCGATAATTTTTGCTTTTCGCCAAGCAGTTGTAGGCATCTTCTCCAATCTTCTGGAGTGATACGGAGCGTTATCTAACACAATGACGGAGCCAGGTGGACGGAGGGCGGACAGAGGGCGGATTTATTCCTGTTGATAGACCGTCTAAAAATGCTTGCCGGTGAGAAGTCACATTTTTGTCTGTCCATATTTTTCCAACTGTGTAGCCTTCGTTCAGCCATGTTTCGTCCAAATAGAAAATTGTTTTGTTTTCATTGCGAAATTGTCTTATTTTTCTCAAATAATTACGTCTCCAACACACTATTTCATCTTTTTCGAGCAAATGAGACTTCCGACTATGTTTTTCCCATCTAAAATTCATTTCTCTTAGAACTTTCCATAGTTTATCTCTCTTGATTGTAGGAAAGTCTTCTTTTACTGCCCCTAAAACTTTATCCAAAGTAGGGATCTCCTTATTGAAATAGAATGAATGCACCTTTCGTCTTATGATGGCCTTTTCGTCCTCATCGATCGGTATTGTTCGCCTTCCTGGAGATGGTTTTGGTGGCGTCACGGTTCATGTCTTTTCTTCCCGCATCAGCCTGTAGATGGTTGCTTTTCCAATACCTGTCATCTTTGAACAAAGTTCCACTGTAGAATCGATACTTATTGCACTTTTTTGATATCTAAGTGCCTTAAATACATTAAGCACAATAATCTTTTCACTAATGCTTAGCGCTGATTTCGCAGCTCGCTTAACTGGAATAAATCCTGAAATACTCTCCATTTTCAAAAATTACCCAAATGTGTGTCCTAGAATACTCGCATTAGGTTTGTTCGCTCTTAAAATGACTCACAGTTTTATACCAATAAGTAGAGGTACCTACCTACCTACCTACCTACCTTTTTCATAACAACCTGAAGTAACATTGTGTATTAATTGTTCCCGGAATTCTCGGCATAATTATTTTTACCTGTTATGACAATAATGATTACTATAAATAGGGTTCAAACCGGCACGTCAGGTAGGTGCGCCTATGGAATCGGCTGCTAAAAATGATTTATTACTATCAACCAATTTCAAATCGAGTATATATATATGTGTATATGTGTATATATATGTGTATAAAATTCTATCACTCTGTGATAAAATTCAATATAAAATCTTTGTTAGTGGTTTCTAAGGAAACTAAAGTATTATTTCCATGAATAATACAAGATTTGGAAATAATTCAATAAATGAAATAGAGAGTACAATTAAGCAAAGTATACCGCGAAATACAATGAAGACAAAAAAGTCTGCCTTCGGAACAGTTTAGAATGTTTTTGGACGCACGTAATTTATACGTTAGAAAAGGATACTTCTGAACAAGTTATAGCAAAAATTCTTGAATATTATGGTTTTAACGTGAAAAAAAGAGATGGAACTGATTATACTGAAGCTAGTGTGAAAACACTTTGGAATACGACTGCTCAAATGGTTCAGGAAAAATATTTTTTAGAATTCAACATCAAAATTGATCCATTTAAAGATATTACCTATAAATTTGCTAGATTGGCAAGGGATACAAATCGTAAAAAGCTTCAGGCTGATCCTGAAACCAGAAAAAGAAATTCTAACGCGTTTACCAAAGAAGAATTAATGGAAATGGTAGAAAGCTTTTCTAAAGACAATCCTGATGGGTTACAAAAAAAGTTTTTTCATTTATGTTCGTTCGAATTAGCATGGCATGGAAATGAAGCTGCTAATTGTGATATTAATTACTTTAAAAAAGAGTATGATAATAAAGGTAATTTTACTGGCAGGGTAGAATATAATCCAATATTTTCCAAATCGACACAAGGAGGATCAAAAGCTTTATCTGGCAGTAAGTGGCTGGTAAGAAATAAAGCTAACAACCATTTGTGTCCCGTTCGTTTTTTTTTTAAATTATTAGAAAAAGAGAATCCAATCCTTATCTAACAACAACAAGATTATTTTTAACAGTACATCCAAATTGGAAGAAAGGAATATGGTACAAAAATTCACCATTGAAAATTAATACGATTTCAAAGTGGACGAAAATATCGGCAGAATCAATTGGTATAGACACAAAAAAATAAAAATAACCAATCATTCACATAGAGCTTCTGCAATATCTGCATTAGCAAAAGAAGGAGTTGGTGAACAAGAAGTAATTAAGCTTACAGGACATTCTTCTGCCCATTCTTTGAAACCATATTTACAATTAAATGAAGAACACCATTTCCAACTTAAAGAAAACCTTCGAGAAAATAAAAATAAAGAAAAGAAATCCTCAGTTTCTAACTTAAATTCATCACAGGTTATGATGCAAAACAATCCCCAAAATAATGCTACAACGTACAATTATAATAATTTTACTTTTTACATAAATAAGTAATTTTTTTTTCATAATGTTATTATTTTTTTGGCTTTGTATAATTGAAGTTTGCAGTAAATAAAACGTTTAAACATATGATTTTTTAGTTTTTCTCTCGTGAAATTATATGTCGAATACCACTCAATTAAAAATGTTGTAAGGTAAAATTTTTCTCTTGTATTCAAGTTTGTTGCTTTTAGGTAATTTTGCTCATGACATTTAATCCAAAACCACTCGCCTGACGGCTCGTGGTTTTGTTAAAAACGTCGTTCGCAAAATAGCAAGCAACAAACTTTCATAACAATCGAAAAATTTTGCCGACAAAATTTTCACTCTCGTGGTATTATATATGAAAATTTCACCCCGGTGTGTTGTAACCAATCAAATAGAAGGACTTCGATCAAATTTACCTTGTGACCAACATTATTCCCAGCAAAAATGCTGTTGCAGTCTAGAACATAGGATAAAATTCTTTAAATTGAAATTAGAAATTGATGAAACTCTAAGAACCAACCAAATTAAACGTATCAACAATAATAGAATTCTTGCCTGCCTGCCTTCAAAGTATTAAGAAATTGTCAGTTTTTTTAAACAGTTCCAATTTTTTTTTGTAATGTCGGCATAATACTTTTCCTGGAGTCAGTCGCTTTCCGTTTAGCTAAATATTCTTAAATTTATTAAAAGTCAAATGTTGTGCCTAGCGATTTTAAAGGCTACATTAAAACCAAAGTGCTCGTGCTTGGAAAAATGGGTGGGAAATATACAATTCTAAGATCGGCGAGATTAAACACTATGTGAAACCGTGGAGACAATTAACTGGACACAAAAAAGACCAAATAAAAATCAATCGAGTCCGATTAGGGCACTGCAATGTTTGAAACACAGACTTTAAATTTAAACACGCACACAATAAAATATGTAAGTGCTCCAAATACCTGATATCAAGACAACAAAATAAGTTACCCAATAACTTTGAAGCTATTTTTGGTGAACAAATGGACGTAACTAATATAAACGTTAAAAATGTGGAATTGCGTCGCTAATAACTTTATTGGTTGGAACTAATATAAAATAAAAATAATTCGAAGAATTGTATCATAAATCTCACCGACCAGTTCATCTACGAACAAAAAAACAGCAATTAATCAATCAAACGTATTCAAGGTAATTGTTCAAATGAATTAAACGTAATGAACATTTTAATAATAACATTCGAGAATTTCAATCAATAGTTTATAATTTTCACATCGCATCTGGAAGTTGCCGGTTCGAAAAATGTAGGGCAACAAAGTGGGCCGTTTATTCGTTCTTTGGAATTGATCGTAGTTGTTTAAATCAACGTTTATCGGTATCTATATAATGATGCACTTCGGCTGAAGTAATTACGTTAAAATTTTTTTTGTGATATAAATGGAATTTCCGTACTACATACGTAGAACTTTTATGATGTAATTTTATTTTGGTTGGGTCTAGTATGGACATACTGAAGATAAGATAAGATAAATATTATGGGACTTAAGTGCTTCTGGGAGCCTCTCCACACTACGACCTTTGCTGGTCTATTGTTTGTGCCCTCCTGTCAATCTACAGTTCCTTGCTTAGGTCCGTATTATTCAAATGAATATAACAATACGATTATTATTCAATTTTCATAAATTATAATTGACCATAAACAAAGTAAAGACCTGACGAGAACTGTGTGGGACAGTAGAAAAAGACGTAAGATACATTGCCAATACCAAAGGTTCGTCTACATCCTATTTTGAATGCGGTAATTTCTCCCGATTGATAGATCGCGCTTGCGCGTAATCTAAACAGGATAGGATTTACGTTTGTAATACATTTGATCGGTTCATTATTGTGATATTTTGACTAGGATTGATCACAGACCTGCCTTTTTTTTCATTTCTTCCAACGTAATGTGTTAGAAGGACGAAGGACATTAACAATCGATGACGCACACCAAGAAGGGTATTATATGACTTTTACTAGACTTCGAATGCAAACTCAATTACATAGTTCAAAACCATATGTATAAATAAGTTGACGAAAACAAATTAATATCTGGAACTAACCTGAATTTGTTTTTCTCAATAAAATTGTGAGAAACATTTCTGCAATTGAAGTTGCGTCATCTTTAAACACGTCAAAATAGATTTTACTTTCAATTGGCTTGGAATTATTTTAAAATCCATTATTATTAGTATGATTTGTAAATTTAACAAAACCATTCTAACTGGTGAATGAATTAGGATATTTTTTCGAGACTTTCACTTGTCGACATCGAAACTCTCTCTTATCTTTTTAGTTTTCTTTAAAATAATGCAAACCAGAAACCGCGAATAAGGTCAAAACCATCAAAACAGAATTATAATTTTAAAATATACACTCAGGTACAGATTATAATATAATACTGTGACTAAGAATTTGATAAAAAATAAATCCATTTTGAATTAAAAAAATTAACGCTTTTCACCAATTAGTTATGGGACACTGTATAGAAAACCAGTTACTCTACTTTATTTATTTCGTAGATCGCTATAAATATGACGCAAATTCATTCAAATGAATGTGTATTATAATCTTTGCAACGTAAGCAACGACAAAATATTTTTAGCACCTACCTTGTCTAAACCCATTATTTTCAAATGATTATAAAAATTTCACGTAAAGAATACGGAATTACAGTAGTTTTTTTTTAAACAAACGTATTAAACAATAAAATTTATCACTCGGAGTTACCAGTAATACGAATAAAAAAACCAACAATTAAAATTTCACTGAAAACGGTTGAAAATAACATGATTTCGATTAATATAAAAAATGTATTATCGGTTGACTAATTAATATAAACCAGTGGCGTAGTGTACCAATATTGTTGACAACGATTCTGGAAGCAATTCCACTCGCTGGTTGGCAGTGATGGATTTAGGCCTAGGCCCATGAGGTCCGGACCTAGGGCAGCATTTTAAAAATTGGTTCTGACGGTTTTTGCTTTTACCATTTTAAATTTTCTTGGCATTTGACTCTAATAATTAATTAGTTAAACTTAGTCCAGTAAATGAAGGAGGAAAAAAATGCAAAGTTAACATAAATGACGCCCTGTTTTCATCTTCCGGTTAGAAGTTGCATTTGGTACCTCATTAAACATGAGACAAAGTTCTGCATGAAAACGCGTCGAGGGCGGAGAAAATGGCCCCAAAAGACCAGGAAAATAGGTTTTCAGCCAATATCTCCTAAAATATTGCAGTTAGAGATTTTCGGTTCAGAAAAAAATTGAAGTTCAGTTAATTTTCTACAAAAATGGTCCTGATGATTTTTTTCGCAGCATTAATATTTTCTGCAAAAAAATCGGGTTGAAATACCGGAAATTTTGAGACTTGTGAAATATGCAAGTTTTGTACAAAATTTGAGCTGTGGGGTGTTGGAAATCCATTATTTTCAATGTTTTGGATTGTGGAAACCAACTGTAGATGGTGCCACCACATTTTACAGATTGACAGATTGGGAAAATCCTCGGTGCCATAAATGAGAAACCCTGTAACCAGACACTTTTGATGGATATTTATGTTTCCGAGGGTCTTGTTTTCCTCTCAGATGAGGCCTCAAGATATACTTATTAGGAAAACAGGCTATAAGATTAATTCTAGGGAGATGGACCTCACCATTGGACCTGAATCTCGCATCAATCAGCTGATTGAAGTTCATTAGGTTTTTGGTAAGGAAAACTGAAAATGCCTCAAGAGTAAAGAATATTTACCCATAATACTCAGCAACAATTTCTTGCAGATTCTCCGCAAATTTTTGCAAATTTTTTTGCAACCAGACTGATTGAGGTTTTTGGGATAACGAGTTATAAACGTTCTTCATGTTTCATTTATTATAGAAAAATATATATATTTTTTTATTTATTTATTTATCAACGGGAGAACCCAATATAATGATACAAGAATAATACATTATAGACTAAAATATTACATAGAACATTTTTAACAAAAGTACGAGAAATTCACGGGTTAGTTGTCCGTGAATTGATGAAAAAAGTATATAAAATACATTGCAATTATGACATAAATCTGTTCGTCACCAGTCATCATCTGATTCTTGGTCAAGAACGTTTTCTGGATCTAGAGCTCCCTCTAGCTCTACCCCGTCAAAAACTTCTTCTGATTCTACAGTTTCCTCTAATTCTACCTCTTGGGATAACATATTATCGCTGTCTTTATAATTCGAACACTTGCGTGACTCACACGAACCACAAATAGATGAGCAGACGACACGAGCGCCACGTAGAGCACACGCGCGGCGAACGACGGAGGAACGAAAGTAATAAATTATAGCGTAAACATTTAGATATACTGGTTTTTCCCCGGGGTATCAAAGGTATAACTTATATACATCGATGGAAAGGTGGGAATTCCCCCGTGACACTAGTTAAGGTGTTAAAATGTTGGAAATAAAGAGCAGGGAGAAAAAAACCACAAAAAAAGTAATTGTACAATCGATAAGTAGACATTCTTAGCTTTCAAATGATGTATCATAGAGACCAATCAGATCATGTATAAATTTTTAATTGATGGTTGCTCACAAAATTTCCCCGCGAACCAAAAACAGCAACAATTTGGGATTCAATAAACAACGATTAAATAAAAATTAAAAAAAATTAGGGTATACAAATTTCAGGGATGACAAAGGACCTTATGAGGACCCATAACCAAGAAAATTTTGAGTAAATTAGTGCAATACAAAAAACATAGGAACAAATTCCTGGCGAGGTCAAAATTGCCCGGGAGCAGAAAGTTTGACTTGTGTTCCGATATGGCCAAAAGAGTCAAGCGTGACTCAATTCACAGGGTATGATAGCGGCAGAATTCCTCTTTCACAGGAACTTTGAATCATGAGAAAATATGCATTTTTCACAAAGTTATTGAATAATTTGTCCTCCCGCTGATGTGTAAATACACGGAATTTTCGAGAAAAATCATAGGGACCATTTTTGTAGAAAACTAACTGAACTTCAATTTTTATTTGAGCCGAAAATCTCTAACTGCCATATTTTAGGAGATATTGGCTGAAAACCTATTTTTCTGGTCTTTGGGGCCATTTTCTCCGCCCTCGTACGCGTTTTCACGCAGAACTTTGTCTCATGTTTAATGAGGTACCAAATGCAACTTCCAACCAGAAGATGAAAATAGGGCGTCATTAATGTTAACTTTTTTCCTTTATTTACTGGAATATCTGTAAATTTTTGAAAACCCTCTACAAAATCTGTAATAAATATTTTCAGCCCTCCCAAATCCCAAGTTTTGTTGCGCCACTGGAAAAGCTGAATCGCCCAATATTTACCAATTTATTGACAGTTCTACTTTTCCGTTTAGTTTAGTACTAAAAGGCAATTTTTCTAAATCCTCCATATGGAATGTAGAGTTTCTGTACGTACACCTGTATAAAACTATCTGGGTCATCCTCAGTGATTCATTATAATTTACCAAAATACCGATACCTGAAATGGTAACCTCGCAGACGTTCATGCATAATATAATAATGAATACCATACACTTGAGTCAGCTGACTGTTACTTTTGACCTACGCCTTGAGCTGATATCTCTCCTAACGTACAAAAATCGATGTCAAATGTTTAATATCGTGCTCGGCGAAAGTGAAATTGGTGGTTTATAGAAAGGAGAGGTTTGTATATAGGTATATTCCACAACAAAATAAAATCGTTGCAGATTTGCGAGATAACGTTATTAGATTGAATGGTATTTTGTAACTGGTTACTATTTAACTAAAATTGCAAATTTGCTCGAAAATAAATTATTGAAAATTTTAAAATTCTTTGCAAATATTTTATATTATGCAGGTTTTAAAAAACTAATGCCATTACAATAAAATTATTGTAGTTATTTTTACAAACGAAACAAAATTCTGTATAAAATTATAAATGCTTTACCCCATTTTTTGAAAAAAAACTCCTATGCTAAATTCCATCAAATCGGCACATCCGTTTCGGAGTTATGAACCCGATTGCAGCGCCATCTACCGTGACTAATTGTGAATCTAAACCATCCTGTTAAACTCACACAAATTCCATCAAAATCGTTCCAGCCGTTTATATATAAATATAATACATTGCAACCGTGCGAAGCCGGGGTGGGTCACTAGTTATACATATAAACTTTCCTCTTGACTCACTCAATCTATTGCTGAAAACTGCATTAGAATCCGTTGAGTAATTTGAAAGATCTAAGCTAGACTCCATTTCACGTAAGAAGAAGCCACTTGAAGTTGCAGTCGTATGCGCGAACTTGTTGTCAAAACCAGCGCCTTATTGTAAAATTGACACTCGACTTGAAATCAGTAGCGTAACGTTTTCACATTTTGTAGGTTAATACAAAATAACAATATTAAAAATTTATTTATCGTATGTAAAGTTTAAATAAAATATGTTTGGGAATGATTTCAAGCTTTTCACATACAATAGACACTGGTGTATGAAAACACTTGTTCAAAATGTCAATAATAAAATACCTGTCGGCATGGAACATCGTTTGTAACGCCAATGGCATGAAACAGTCTTTACGAGGCGATGTAAATAAACAAGACCGATTTTGATTTCTGCGCAAGACATTTGGCAAACTTCACAGAATACTTTGAAAAAGAATAGTGTGGAAAAGTTATCTACTATTCTTTTCTAGTTCCATATGGTTTTTAAAAGTACTCTTATTTTATTAGCTGTGGCAGTACTTAAAAGAGTACACCCTGTATAATTAGTCATATTTATTTCCAATTATAATATAAATTTCTTTCAAAGCCTCTATAAATTGTTAAAAAAAAACAGTTTATTCTAAATTTTACATAATTACACCATATTGCTAAATTAATTCACTTTCCCCATAAAATTCCACTCTCCCCCTTCGCTTTGTCAAAAAAAACACTTTCGCTTCATTGACTGGAACACACAATAATATACATCAAATTCGAAATGTGTGTGTCCACTCCCACCTCTAATTCACTGTGTTTTAACCTAGATTTGACGACTGGTTGTCATGTAACCGGGTCAGACTCCCTCTAAGGGGGTCGCTCTGTAGTCGCTGTCTATTGGATTTTGTTATATACATTACGTTTTGTTACGTAACGACCTCGAAAAGTACATACGATGCACGTACACACACACACACACACACCATGAACAGTGCCGGTCCTAGAAAGAATAAATTTATAAAAATATGGATTATAAATGGCGTACACAGAAAGATACGGGTCCACAACAAAAGTTCATAAATTCAGAGATAGTTTTTTAACAAATAAATTCAGAGATAGTGTTATAACAAATTACGATTTTACATCAAAGCATTAAAGCATCTATGTAAAGACTTGAATGGGACATACCACTAATTTTCAAAAACAGTATAATCGCGATCTCCATGCTAAAAACTACCATATGAAGTAGTTATATATT
Source organism: Galerucella pusilla (assembly GCA_910591695.1). Lineage (NCBI taxonomy): Eukaryota > Metazoa > Arthropoda > Insecta > Coleoptera > Chrysomelidae > Galerucella > Galerucella pusilla. The sequence continues at coordinate 40,625 of CAJUYI010000295.1, forward strand.
TTTATTTGCTTCTCAATACGACCAAAGATTACAGAATAAAAATATAAGATGTTTCACTCGTTCGAATTTATCGCGTAAAGCACCGATGCCGCTGGTGACTGTCTGGTGACTTGGATGGTACAGTACGTCGCTACGTCCTTACTTGCATTTAATTTGGCATATTATACGGGACGTCGCCCGTCGAGCGCTGTTATTTTAGAACGGTGTTTATTGGTTGTTCGTGTATTATATTTATGTTGTATAGATTTTTTAAATTTATCAATTAATTGTTGAAATGAGCAAAAAGTCATATTAATATTTTTCTCTTTAATAGCAAAGCTTAAACACTAAATATTTTGTAATATTTGCTAATACAAAATTACGGGTTTATTTTTATAATAAGGATATTATATAAACAAGTACATTAGGCAAGAAAACACAAAAATTCAATTCTATAGCTAACCAAAGGGGAATTGGTCAGTTCCTTTTGAACGAATTTACTAAATTTTCTTTTCATCATCCATGTAATCAATTTCCTTTCAAATATTATGCCAGTCTCTATACCAGAGTCCGTATATATTTTACTCTCAAATGTATATTGAAAGATTTGAAAAACAATAGATTAAATTTAGCACATAAACCAAACTCCAAACTTAGTATTTTACAACATTTATAAAAAATTTTAATAAAGGTATTCTGCAGCTGCTTCTCTTTTTACTGTTTTAACCTTGTCAATCCAAAAAATACGCGTTATTTAAAGACCAAAATTTAAGATTTAGTAGCCCTATTATTCTGGTGGCTAATGAGTATATTTAATTGAATTTGTGATAAATATCTGCTAGATTAACAATAAGTATCACAAAATTACTAAGATGCTGGATAAAACCTGTGAATTGATTCATTTTAAAAATTCAAGTTTATTTTTTACTTACCTTTTCAAATTCATATCCCGAATATTTTTCGAAATAATTAACATTCATTTAAAAATAAACCTTTGTGAATAGCTTAAAATAAAATAAGCTTTTTGAACTTATCTGGTATCTACCGGTCTCGTTATTGACAAAAAAAGCGAGTCGTAAACATAATTTATTGTGAAATGCAGTATGACGTACTATCCCTATCGACCTTGAACCAGCCAATCGTTTAAGTTCTATCATAGTAAATGGCCTGTGCTTCTGCGTGGTTTAGATAATGTTATGGGTTAGTACGTCATACACCGCCCTCCGCCCACAGTGTAATTCAATGTCCTCCATGGCATATAGCCAGTAGTTGTTGCTTCTTGGGGAACGGTCTGTTTTTAAAAAAGTAATTTGCTGACTTGTTATGCGTTATAATAGTATTTAATTATATAACATTAATTTATTACTGACAGTTACATTCGACTCCGCCACTGATAAAATAAGATTCAAATTAGTTTATTTTAAGGTTTTAATTATCAATATTCGTCAAGCCGGACCTGGAGGATTTGTATTGGCACAGGTAAAGGTCACGAGAGTATAATAATGCTGCAAAGGCGACATCGGGGAAACTTCTAAATATTAGAAAAGTCATATTGCGCAATGGCTTGTCGCTAATCGACGATCATATTGTATACAATAATATACATATTCCTATTTGTTGAAATGTTACATAATATGCTTGCACATTAAACAATTAAAAATGGCAACAATATTCTAGATTATAGTTCAATTGCAATTTCGAGATATTCTTGTGTACAGGGTATATATTATTACAGTAATTACGTTACTTTCTAAGCAGGAATTATACAGTGTGGGAACCACTCATGGAATAAAAGTCTTTATGTCAATATTTTAGAAAATTATAAAAAATGCCGAGGCACGTCAACTTTTGAATTGGGTTGTGTGTTATGTAAACATAAATGTAAATGTACAGGGTGATTCACGCAAGTATGCCATAGTCGGTGTTTTTTTTTAATGAAACACCCTGTATATTTGCATATTTTTGAAATCCTTTTAATAAACCGATTCCAACAAACTAAATAATGTATGGTCAATTATGAATTATACAGGGTGAAATTTTTATTTTTACAGTTATTAAACTCATACATAAAATACCTGATGTATTTGATTTTAATACATAAAAATAAATGCTCAAAATGTTCTCCACCTAGTTGTTGGCAATAGCACAGTCTCCTTTAGAACTCCTCCCTAACTTTGTTTAAAGTTTGAGGTGAAATATTCCGTATTTCTGTAGTTATCCTGTCCTCGAGGTCTAAAATGCTAGTTTGTGCTGTTGCATATACTTTGTTCTTGAGATAACCCCACAGAAAAAATCTAACGGCGTAAGGTCTGGCGATCTAGCTGGCCACTCAATAGTACCTCTTCGTTCAATCCATTCATTGGGGAAGATTTCATCTAAATAAGTTCTTACCATTAAAGCATAGTGGGGTGTTGCCTGTTGCCCCGTCTTGCTGGAACCAAACATTTTCATTCGGTAAGCTAGGATCTATTGCGTTGGGATATAAGTTTGCCAATGCAGGAATAACTTCATTTCTAAGCATATTTAAGTATTTTTCAGCTGTCAAATTTCCATCTATAAATATAGGACCAATAATATGGTCGCCTATGATACCGGCTCAAACGTTCACCTTTTGAGGGTACTGAATATCCAACGCATCCAATTAGGATTCTCTGCTGACCAATATCTAAAGCTCTGTCGGTTTACCTCTCCATTCGATGTGAATGTTGATTTGTCGGAAAAAAGAATGGTACCAAGAGCTATCTCATTTCTGTTCAGCTTATTCATCAATCTTCCGCAGAAATCCATTCTACGATCTGGATCGTCTTCTATTAACTCCTGCACAAAAGTTAATTTGTAGGGATGAAGTTTTTCTTTATGAAGACATCTTAGAACAGTTGCATGACTAACATTATTTCCACGGGCAATTTGACGTGTACATGAAGTTGGAATCTCTTCAACGAAGTGTGGTTTTCTTTGTCAATGGTTTGACATGTCCAAGTTCTCTGAATTGTTCATGAATTTTAGACACAGTACTTTGTGAAATATTAGGCAATTCGGGATACCTGTGATTAAATAGGTTTGCCACTTCAACTTGACTTCAGCAGTTATCCCCGTACCCGATCATAATTAAAATCTCAATTCGGTGAGTCAGTGAAATATTTCATTGTTATGTCGACAAGGAAAGAGTGTTTGACAAAGATTTTACTTTTTCAAACTGTCAACACATCAACAACTGACAGAATAGAAAACAATCCACATTATTTGTGTGACTGGATAATAATTATGAGAAAATACAAAATGAAGTCGATAGGAAACTAATGCAAATAAAGTTATTAAATTTTTTACTATGAGAGACAAGAAAAATGAACTTATATTGAAAGGCGATTTTCTGTAACCAACAAACACTGGCGCTGGAGCAATTAAACGAGTTAATATCTAGTGGTCATATAATTACAATTGTATGACGATTATCATACTTGTTTCATGTCGACAAATGTATACTTTTTTTTTCAGCTTCATTAATTGCTACTAATTTAGTTCTTTGACACAGAAAAAAGCAGGAAAACCTCCGAAAACGCCAATTATCTCAAGCAAGTCATCGAAGCAAATCGACCTAACAAAAGACGCTTATAATTTTTTACGAAATTCGTATGAAAAGAGGTCACCAATTTCGTCGTATTTTCATTAACTTGCGACATTTAGAGAATTGTTTTTAGATTTGATGTAATTTCATAGTCGATTGAAAATAAGTATTTTGCAATTTAATTTAAAACAACCAACGTTCAATATTATTTATAAAAAAAAAATAAATAGATAAATAATAAACTCATCCTGGTAGCAAAGTTTATATATTCCAATAAGTCCGGTCGTCGGAAAACGCCGGCATTTTTTGCGGGGAGTCGTAAATCATGTGCGACACCTGTTTTTGCTAGTCATTTGGTAGTATACGAGGTGACGGACGGTGAATTCATTTGTGAAGGAATTTACCGGGTGCAATTAGAAAATATGTTGATTTTATTCTTGTTTTGAAAAATATTGGCAATTTATATAAATTATATGTCAAAAACAGCAACCATTATTGCTAAGTAACTTTTTAGAAATTTTGTTTTAACCAAGGAATGGAATGAAAAAAATCATAAACATAGACTTCAATAACGTATATCTGATAATACTTAATAACTAATACAGAATGATCAGCGAATGAACATTTGTGTTGATATAATCATTATAAAAGAAATAACACAGTTTAACATCTACTTGGGACAAAAGGAATACAAATGAACAATTATTTAGGTCAAGTCCATTTAGAGTGTACTCTGTAGCGTTGTATTGAATAAATAAATAAAAATAATGAAAAATTAACAAACAAATAAGTATTATATACATTCTTAAAAATTAATAAATACTTGAATAGTTATAAATTTTTCAAGATTTTCAATTTAGGATGTTCTTTATTCTCTCTAAAGGTCCTTAGTGGGGAATTTGCAAATTTCAGTGTATAATAGATTCGCACCCTTGTATATAAGGACAGCAGGTATTCCCATGGGAAGTTTGGGCAAGGATGCGAAAATGCGATAGTAGACAACTTGGTCTTCAAGTTCATTCCTATTCCTACATCATCCTGCACACATGAATCATTGAAATTTTCAGTTAATATATTTTCTAAAGAAATCAGATATTCACTGAAAATTTTTGGAGGAACTGTCAATCCTCCAAACCGTCCCTGCTTACTACCTTCAAAGACTTTTTTTTCGCAGAATGATGTGGATTGGTCACAACCTTCCTTATTGCAAAAGTTTAGGCAAATATCGCATTTGTGTTTAAGAAAACACTTTTGCAAAGAATATCCACCCACATAAACCAGGGCATTTCCTTCTTCTGTGGACAAATCCTGATAGTCTTTCCTTTTTATGTCCAATATTGGCTGACCATTTTTTTTCTTGGCCGTCGTAAACAAGGATCCTTAGGAAGACGAAAACATGATAATTGTTTATGAATTGCAGTATTGTTTCTAGACGAATCCACGCAATAATAATTTCCATAAGAAGGCATCGCACACAATCAAAAACACAGCAGATAACGTTCGCACAAATTAAAATTCAAGATCACTTTCTTGGGCGCACCCGATACAACGCTCTGCTACAACACCGTGTAAGTCAAACAGAACTGAAAAATCAATAAATCCCACATCAGATGTGGGTTTAATCGGTGAGACGGTCGGTGTCGCCAGGAGGAGGAGGAGAGTGGCCGGACTTATTGGAATATATAGATTTTGGTAGCAGAGACATAGTAGTCACCGTTAAGCTTGCTTCTCACCGAATAGTAATGAACTACTATTCGGTGCTACAGCGTACGCTCACGTCATACTCGCGTCCAGCAGTGTAGGCGCTCCAAAAAAATACTATAGCCATTGAAACAAATACACGAGCATGCACATTAGAGGACACGTTCATGCTTGTGTCTCTGAGCTCGAGTGGGTTCACTTTCTTGTGAATATCTAACTTGGGATGTGGGCACGATAGGCACTACTATCAGGGGCGGATCCAGAATGTATGTAAGGGGGGGGGGCTCAGCTCAACATACACATTTATGTGGTTGTCGTTTATTAACATCTGAGAAAAATAACTAGTCAACTTTTTCATCGTTCAAAACTCACACGACTGAAAGATCACACTGAACATCATATTCGGCAACCGAATAAAACAAATTACCCATTTTATCTTAGGTAAATTGGAAACCCAAGAGGCCCCTCTCAGGATCCGCCACTGAGTACTATTGGTTGCTAAAGGGCAATAAAAAATTGATAAACTTGCAAAAAGCGTACACCCAAAACAAAATGTCTGACGAACAGGATTGTAGAGCACTACCACAACAATCAACTGGTGGAAAACCAGTATAATTTACGGATTGGTGATAAAAACTGGAAGAGGCAGAAGAAACTAAACACTCAAATGCAAAAGAAAGAGCAAAATACGAAGAACAGGTCTAAAGAAAATGGCCCACTTAAAACGAAAAATAATTTCTGGTACTGATGAAGAACAATAAAACAAGTTTTGGATGAATTTGCAGATAATAAAATTTATGTAACATCCATTTATAATGAATTAAAAATCATTTAATAATACGTCAAATTCCAAACACCGATTTGATTGTATTTAACAGATTACGTTATGGAAGTAGTCCATTATCTAGGATACGGCAATAAGGAGAACCTAATTAAGAGCCTAACGGTCGCCTTGTAAGTTTGTGTTGTGTTAATGAAACCAAACGCCGTACAATAGTTAATAATCACAATCTGACGACGATACTGACACACTAACCTACTTCGATTACGTTGTCTTTTATTATTCACGAAAAAAAA
>CAJUYI010000295.1:61946-95957 GCA_910591695.1 Galerucella pusilla
CAGCTTTGCCAGTGACCACATGCTCTTGTAAATAATAATTTTTCATAAAATATATCGATTTTTCAACACGTTTTCATTATGTTTCTGGATATTTAACCAATAAGCAGAATCTAATCGAGCCATAATATTAGTTGACCCTAGTAATGCAAATTCCATAGAATTATGAAGATAACTTTTATAATTTTCGGGTATTTGTATTTTCAAACTTAAATGCTCTACATCCGTGACTCCTAATTTCGTCTAAGCTTTATCGCCACCTAAAATAAAGTAAGCAAGGAAAATAATATGTAGAATATTTTTTTCGTTAAATCCACAAACACATTCGTTTTTTTTCAAATAAATATCTCTACTAAATTTACCTGAGCTGTTTAACTTAACGCTGCGCTGGACTAAATGCTGCGAAATATTTTGTTGAAATCAAGGCTTAGCTTTAGACTGTCAAGGGGAAGAAGTGTGCAGCACGGGTGTTTGAAAGAGCTCGCAGAACACGTTCGTATGACCCAGCTCACTTGTGGCTTGTGATCGCAGCTTTTTTCCATTATGATAATGCGAATGCCACACAAAATGTATTATAAATTTTATAAAAGGAAATATTTTAGTTAATTAGTAAGATTTTTAGAAAGATTTCTTGGAAGCTCTCAGGGCCACTGTCTACATCTCTAATAAAATCCATGACCGTCTAAAAATTTTGACAACCTGGCAACTTAGAAAACTCGTCCCGTAAATAACAATCGTTGTTTATTTGTATATTTTGTTCTAGGCTGTGGATTGGTGGTCTGTTGGTGTATTAACCTACGAACTTCTGACTGGAGCATCCCCATTCACAGTGGAAGGTGAAAAAAATACTCAACAAGAAATTTCCAAGAGAATTTTGAAGTCTGTACCTCCAATTCCAGAATGTAAGTGCAAAATTTTCTTTTCTTAAAATTTAGGGATACTAATTGATAATTCAAATAATTTATTATTTATAGATTTGGGAGCAGAAGTAGCTGATTTTATTAGTAAATTATTAGTAAAGGATCCAAGACGGCGCTTAGGGGGTGGCGAAGAGGACGCCAAAGAACTGAAACGACACCCGTTTTTCAAAAACTTAGACTGGGACAAGTTAGCCAAGAAAGAAATTCCAGCCCCTTTTAAACCTGTGATAAGGTATACATATTATTTTAACGTTTTTCTTTTTCCTTGTACCACGGGTGTATCAAACTGCTCTAACTAGGGATTAAAATAGTCCCTCCTCTCAAGATTTGTTTATTTGGTGGATGATACTTTAAATATAAGGAGACGTACGCCTATGTAGTCACGTAGCTATAGCTTTTACATGGGGAGGGTTTTGGTAGGTTTAGAAGGGGAAAGCTTTATTGAAGGCGCCGCCTAAGGCAAAAAAAATCGATTGCCCCGACCTAAAGCAGTTTTTCAAGTTCAAGAAATAAAGATTTTTTTTAATTATTTGTTTGGCTTGGCTACATCTGAAAGTATTTTTAAACATCGTTTTTCGTTTTGCTCCCTTCGGTTATAACCATGTATATATATTTTTTAAAAGAGCCACTCCTTCGCCGGCACCACCTCAGCCTCTTGGGCTTATTGTGGATTCTCCTAACGTTCTGACTACAGCCTATTCAGCCAATCCGTTCCCTTTATTAGCTCATACAGGTTCTTTAGTCATTAGTCATTTGCGGTATTCCATTTAGTTTTTGTTTCCTGTGGTCCAGCGTCTCACAGTTGCATAATATGTGCAGAGCTGTTCCAGTGTCCTTTTTGCATCTCCTGCATGTGAGGTCTCCGTTATACAGCCCTATTTTGTTCAGGTGCTCCTTTGTGGGAAAGTGTCCCGTAAGAAGCCCCGTTAGTATGTTCCTGCCCATTGAGAGCAGTTCTTTTGCTACTTTTTCTGATGGTTCTTTTATAAATTTCTTCTTATGTGTTTGCCTGGGCGAGTTTCATGGATTGTTCTTTTACCCAGCCTTTTAACCATGACCTAGTGGAGCATCTGAGGATGCCCACAGATGGTTCGGGTCCGTTCATCAGTGTTGACGATCCTGCTCTTGCAAGTTCGTCAGCTTTTTCATTGCAAGCGATTCATTTGTGACCTGGGACTCACTCCAGTGTTACACTGTTCCGAGTCGCCGCATTCCCATACCAGCCGAGATGTTACCTGTATATTAATTTGAGAGCACCTATTTTTAAAAGTGATAGATGATTGAAAATTGAAGCTTTTATTATAACAAAAAATCAAAAGTAAATTTAACCTCTTCAGTTATTCACAATTGTTGAGGAATCTATTTCTATTACCACATCCCGATGAATATTCATATTGCGGCAGTATGCTAATAAAAAAGTATTGTACCTTTATTGTATTTTCTATGGGGAGGGTTGAACCCCCAAAACCCCCCCTTATATACGTCCCTGGCCTATGACAAGAATGTTTACTGAACTATTGTATCCTTTAAAACATTCTTATTGTACTCCATCGCTAGATCTAAAAAGAGTACAACACGCTCATGTACCTTCAGTCGAGGCACATCTCTTCACACTAGCATGTCAGTTTTGCCACTACCAAAAACTCCTGACTGCTGCTAAATAAATTTTCATATCAAAAATGTGGAAATATAAATAATAAAGAAACTAAGCAAGCACCCCTAACAATTTGTTGCCCAATCTTAATCACAGCATGTTTTAATATGTTTCAGGAACGAATTAGACGTCTCCAATTTTAGCGAAGAATTCACCCAATTGCCTCCAACCGATTCGCCTGCCGTAGTTCCACCGAATTTCGACAAGATTTTCAAAGGGTATTCATACGTAGCTCCATCAGTACTTTTCAGTAAAAACGTTATATCCGACGATCTAATCAGACCTAACAAACAACACGATAATATCAAAAACTTCCGATTAAAAAACAGTCCATTTTTTCATACTTACGATATAGATTTTAACGAAGAAATTTTGGGAGACGGAACGTTCTCCATATGCAGAAAATGCGTACATAGAAACACCGGCAAGGAGTACGCCGTCAAGATAGTCAGTAGAGCTAGAGATTGTACGCAAGAAATAAATTTACTTAGAGCCTGTCAGGGAAATCCCAACATCGTATCTCTATTCGACGTTACACACGATGAAATTCACACTTACCTGATTATGGAGTACTTAAAAGGCGGTGAGCTGTTCGATAGGATCAGAAAAAAGTCCAAATTCACCGAAAGTGAAGCTTCTTTGATAATGAGGAAGCTAGTATCGGCAGTGAGCTTCATGCATTCTCGCAGTGTGGTCCACAGAGATCTTAAACCTGAAAATTTGGTATTTACCACCGATGACGATGACGCCGAAATCAAAATTATCGATTTTGGTTTCGCCAGGTTGAAGCAAGAACAGGAACCGTTACACACACCTTGCTTCACGTTGCAGTACGCTGCTCCGGAAGTTTTGAAAGGTGATTCGGAAGGGTACGATGAAAACTGTGATTTATGGAGTTTAGGAGTTATTCTGTATACTATGCTTTGTGGTAAGTCTAATTTTCAATATCACATTATTCACTGTAGATTATTTGCCAACTTAAAAAAAGTTCTCTTGTGCTTCCTCAGTTCTTGTGGAAAGTCTCAGAGACTGGTAGTTCCTTTATGCCAATTTCCAATCTATGTAGGTTCAAGTTCAGTTCTTCCATTTCTAACCAACACTCTCCGATAGATAGGTTCCTCCCTATATACATGCCAATTGTATGCATGTGGTTGCTGTACAGTCACCAGTGCCTTAAGTCCGTTTGATAATAATAATAATAATAATAATAATAATAATAATGTCTATTCAAGGAATATATTGCAATATAATAAATAATTTAAAAAGAAATACACGAATAAACATAAAATCACTGAAGCGCCAAAGACGTTTGTACGTGATATTTTCACATAATTAAAAATACATTTATAAAATATCATAGAATATAAAACTCCAAATATAACTATTTTATTGAAACGATAAACAAACAGATACCTACTTATAATTAAAACTATATACAGTGCTTTTCAGATAAAAGTTTCCACCTTTAATAACTTTTGTAATAATGGTATTTAGAAAAAATCCAAAAACACGTCAATTTATGTTGGAAGGGGCAAGCATTATGGCTTATTTAAACTTACTGGAAAAGCCACCCCCTCACCCCTAGCAGCATCCCCTTTATTTTTTTAAATTACTTTTCATATTTTTTATGTAAAATTTGGATACTCCTCTTTGAGCTGTTTTCAAAAATGTATAATACTTGTAGGTTAAAGTGGTTAGTTTATGAGATAAACAATTTTTCTTTTAAGAGCACAAATTTTACTTATTTTTTACTTTCACCTTATTTGCCTGTACTAAAATGGGTTGTACAACAGTTCAAACTCTTTAATCTTTTTAACCGTGCTATTTATTATGAAGTTACAATAAGTGTTCAAAATGAGTACCATTCACTTCCATACAATGGTATAATCTATTTTGAAATGCCTCTCTGACATTGCTTAATACGGCTGGATTTAATTGTCGACATTCATTTTCTATCCTCTCTCGTAAATCATCCAGAGATTCTGGTTGGGTAGCATAAACTTTTGTTTTTAAATACCCCCATAAAAAGAAGTATAGGGGTGTTAAATCCGGTGACCTAGGTGGCCACTCCATCATCTGCCCCCTTCTACCTATCCAACGAGCGGGGAATGTTTCGTTTAAAAATTGTCGGACAGGCATAGCATAGTGTGGGGGAGCTCCGTCTTGTTGAAATACCAGTAAATCTTCGGAAAGGTTTTCATCATTTTCTATTATTGTTGTAATACGTGGGTCAACCCCTTCCCTGAGTAACTCAAGATATGATTCACCATTTAAATTTCCGTTGATGAAGAAAGGTCCGACAATGTGGTCACCTAGGATACCACACCAAACGTTTAACTTTTGGGGATGTTGTGTATGGAATTCACGCATAATATGTGGATCACTTTCAGCCCAATATCTACAATTATGCCTACTTACTAAGCCATTTAATGAAAATGAGCATTCATCAGAAAAGCAAATATTGTTTAACAATTGTGGATTGTTATTGATAATTTGCGTCATTGATTCGCAAAACTCTAGACGACGATCAAAATCATCTTCATTCAACTCGTGCACCAACTTAACTTTGTATGGGTGGTACTTGAATTTATGTAGAACTCGGAAAACTGTAGAAGATGAAACACCGATCGCTCTACTTATTGTTGACAACGATTGGGGTTTTTGAGCCTCTAAGCTGACTTGCCCTAAAATTGCCACTTGGATTGCTTCGTTATTTACGAGTCCCTCTCGCTTATACACTTTATTGCAAACAGACCCTGTTGTGGTAAATTTCTCCATCAGTTGAATTATATACTTATGAGTTGCATGTAATTCGTTAAATATTCTAGCAGCAGCTCTTGCACAATTATTATTTTGGTAGTATAAACCTACAATTTCAATTCTTTCTTGCAAAGAGTAAACCATTTCAGAGAAACAAAATAAATAATGTATCAAATTACACTATCAATATTGACTACAAATTCTAGTTGACAATGTCAAACTTTAATAAAAAGTAGAGTTTTTTGTTGTTTGGATTTTTTAAGTAGAATAAATAGCACAGTTAAAAAGATTAAAGAGTTTGAACTGTTGTACAACCCATTTTAGTACAGGCAAATAAGGTGAAAGTAAATAATAAGTAAAATTTGTGCTCTTAAAAGAAAAATTGTTTATCTCATAAACTAACCACTTTAACCTACAAGTATTATACATTTTTGAAATCAGCTCAAAGAGGAGTATCCAAATTTCACATTAAAAATATGGAAAGTAATTTAAAAAAATAAAGGGGATGCTGCTAGGGGTGAGGGGGTGACTTTTCCAGTAAGTTTAAATAAGTCATAATGCTTGCCCCTTCCAACATACATTGACGTGTTTTTGGATTTTTTCTAAATACCAGTATTACAAAAGTTATTAAAGGTGGATACTTTTATCTGAAAAGCACTGTATGATTATTGGGAAAGGTAATAATAATAAAGAAATCAGTGGTCACATTAGGCAATTTGACATTATCGGGAAATATTGGCAGTATTAATTAGATTCATAACATCAAATACAAAATTCTAGGTTGACTAGATCATTGAATCTTTTTCTGTCAGTATTGTACATCCATTCCTTCACAGATCGTTTAAATGTTCCAGGATTATTTATGTTTCTCAAGTTGAGAGGTAAAATATTATAAATTTTTGCTGACAGAAGTTCCACTGAGCGTTGACCGATTGTTTTCTCACATATAGGTATATTGGACTGGTTGCACTTTTATTTTATTTTTATGTATATTTGTGAAATCTTTTCGCAGAAAATTTGTCTAACATCAAATATTTTATTTTGTGAAAAAAGTTTGTCGCTAGAGAACCCTATTTTTTTTTATATATGACTCTCAGTATCCACTTCTGTAAGACATTAAGACCCTGCAAATTACTTTCTGTTACACCTCCCCAACTTGGGATACTATACTGCAACTGACATTGCACCAACGAGAAATACAAAATTTTAAGGTTTTTAAATGTTAAAAAATCAACTAGGTATCTGAATGTAGTCAGCAGACCTCTTAATTTATTCTTGACGTTGTTAACTTGTAAGTCCCACCTTAAATGTCTATCTATTACGATTCCTAAGTATTTGATTCGATATTTTTCAAAAATTTGTGTTTGGTCATTAATTGTTAATGGTCCCAGATCAGGAAGGTGATTGGAGTAGGATGTGAACGGTAAGTAATTTGTTTTTTGGCTGATTAGAGTCAATTTGTTATATTTAAAACAGTTACATATTTGTCTTAGATCTTGTTCTGCTAATACTTTGAGGTCTTTCCAGCTTTCACCCTCATATATTATGGCCATATCATATGCAAAACTGAGTATTATTCCTGATGCTTGGGAATGCAATAAACTATTTGTATAAATCGTGAATAATAGAGGTCCCAGTACGGTTCCCTGTGGAACATCACAGGTTACTGTCCTGGAACGACTTGAAACTCCATCTATACTTACTATTTGTTTTCGCTGTGATAAATAGTCTTTTAATAAAAAGTAAGCTGGACCTCTTATACCGTAACATTGCAGTTTCTGGCTTCCGCCTTGACATGCAGAGCAAGAGAAGATTAAGAATTGCCTCCATCGAAGTTTTGATTTCTCCAGTTCGGCTTTCTTCCGATCTGTTTTTGCTTACCAAGCTAAGGCTCCATAGATCACCATGGTCCTCACTACAGTTGTATACAGACAGTGTCCAATCCATTTCCTATCGCTGGTTTGGCAGTCATTAGGGCCATTTTCCCTTTATTGGTTTTGTCATGTAGGTAGTTAGTTTTGCATCCACCCAGATACTTGACCTACTGGCATAGACATAGCTGCACCTTGAAGATGCTTGGCCTGTCAAGCTTCCTTCACTCCCATCCGACTAACTTCTAAACTACATTATTTGTTTACAGGAAAAGCACCGTTCCATGCCCGATCCAGAGACGAGACCGTCTCGTCAATAATGACACGAATAAAAGATGGCGATTTCAACTTCGATTCACCAAATTGGCAAGGTGTTAGTAAAGAAGCTAAAGTTGTCGTCGAGGGTCTTCTAACGGTGGACCCATCACAAAGACTGAGAATGATAGATCTCCAGCATAACAACTGGATCCAAGGCAGCCAAAATTTCTCTCAAACGCCTCTAATGACACCAGACGTACTTGGATCAACAGCAGAAAGGTAAGGTTACTTTTAATTAGGCTACAACCCATCTAATCTCACTTTTATAGTATAACCTTGTATTATGTATTTTTCAGGACGCTCCAAACCACGTTCAACGCCTTCCACCAAGCGGAACGTGAAGGTTTCCGATTACAGGACGTTCTTAATGCCAAACTAGCTCAACGCAGACGATTGAAAAAGAGCTCATCCGACAACAACAGTTCTAGCTCATCGTTCACAAGTGAGAGTTCACTTAAGAGCGGACCTGTAACTCCAGCACGCTCTCATCTCTCGCTCGAATTGAAAAAGACTGATGAAATTGGTGTTAAATTGGAACCGAACAGAGTTCCTGAAATAGTCAATTCAATGAGTTCGGTTAGCTCGGATTCGAGAACCTCGGACGCTATTCGTGAATCGACGAGCTCCAGCGGTATTGTCGTGTCCGATAAGAACTCCGTCGATAGTAAGACGGAAAAGAAGAAGAGGGGGAAGAAAGTGTATATCCAATCCAGACAGAGTGAGAGGATAAGAAGAATTCGGTTAGAAATCGATGGTGAACCACCTATGGAATTTATTTGTTTGCCGAATAGGACCAGAAAGAGGAAGATCGCAGATGTTGATGACGGCGAACACCCTGATACCCCCCAATCAAAAATTAGAAAGAAAATTACATCTATGAACAAAAAGAAAAAACGGTAGTCGCGTGTTTTTCTTTTTAATTTATAGTTGTTTTTAGTTGCGAGTCATGCGTAGGTGTTAAATTGAGGTGCAGACATCTTTCAACCCCCCCCCTCCCCAAATTGTTTGTTATCCCAGAAATTTGTAATTGAATTTATTTCAATCGTTTTAATACGGTTTTATCTTTAAAGGGATTCTAAAAATTTTTATTTTTTGCAAATGAATTATTAATTTGGGATAGAAACAGTATTTTGAGCATATTGTATGGTTACACGCGAAAAATTTGGGAAAGTTTGGGACATAGAGGTTCGTTACCAAAACACAAAAAAAAAATTAAAAAATGTGATAAAAATGGTTAAATATAAATTTGAAATTTTTTGTCGAAATACATTTTTTTGGTTATGATGTTGAAGAAGTAAATGTTGCAATCAAGTGAAAAAATAGGTTCTGACGATAATTTTGTTGAAAGGCTGTGATGATAATTTTCTCTGCAGTTACATTAACATTTGTGAATGTCGACGTATTTTTGTTGAAAAAAAATTATTACTAGATGGAAATATTTACTAATTATCAATGGATCTTGCACTTGATCAACAATTAAAAAATTAAAATAAACATGACTTTCAGGTGCTGGTCTTCAACATTTATATTCTTCCCCTATTTTTGTAGATCTTCTTTTTTGATTAGCTTCTCCAAGACTTGCTTGGTTCCCAAGTCTTTCATGAATGTCCTCAAGCCATTTTAGTAGTTTTACTTTGCTTGGTACTGTTTTCATTCAAAACATTCGATGCCCTTTCATGTTCTTGTAGGTCTTCCTCTTTGATTAGTTTTCCTCAGATTCGATCTGTTCCCAAGTATTTTATGAACCATATTAATCCTCGAAAAATATTAATAAAAAAAACTTGATTTCCAATCTGGCCTCTTCGTTAACTCCATTCGATCCCTCTCCTGTTCTTGTAGGTCTTCCTATTTGATTAGTTTCTCTCAGTCTCTCCCTGTTTCCAAGTTTTTCTTGATTTCAATGTTTAAAAAAAACTGATTTCTAATCCTGCCTCATCCTTAACTCCATTCGATCCTTCACTCCCATTCTTTTAGGTCTTCCTTTTTGATTACAGTCTCCTCATGTTTCCAAGTATTTCCTGATTATCCTCAAACCATCTTAACATTAAAAAAAACTTATTTCTAATCCTGTCTCCTCCTAAACTTCATTTGATCCCTTTCTCCTGTTCTCGTAGGTCTTCCTCTGCAATTATGTAGTTTCTTTCACTCCTGCGCGGTTCCATTGTTCTCTTCCTGTATGAGATTGGGTAGTTTTCACCTTGTTTCTCTAAAAAATGGATGTGAAATAATTTGAGCCCAGTCTTCCTATTATACTTCACCTTTTCGGATTTCTTTTTTCACTATCTCTTTATGTACATCCACCTTAAAGTGGAAACTATTAAAATCTCCAAAAGCTCTTTCCATTTAAACCCTCTATTGCATCGAAATGTATTGAAAGAAAACTAATATAAATGTCAATTCTCAAAATATAAGATGCGATTTACGAACATCCTGAAATTAACCGTCAAGTTAGTCAACGATTTTTTTTGCAAATATTGAAGTAAACTGCTCAGAGACTACATGAACCTTTGTAGAAGACTTTTTTGCAACGTTCGTTAGAAAAATTTTTATTTCACCAAACTTGTTAAGTGCACTTCTTTCTTAGAATGAATGTTGTTAGATTTTTATTCGGGATGCAACGAAAAGTCGGAAATTTACAAAAAAGTAACCGAAACGTCTCTTTGTTTTTGTTATGTATAAGCTTGGACTTCACCTTGGTTAATTATTTTTCGTTCTCATTGAATTTTTTAAATGCATCTTCATGTGACAAACCTTAATGTCGGAGACTTACTATCCGTTCTTTTTTCTCTTATTCTTTTGGGAATCAAACCACAATAATGTTTTTTATTTTTTATTTCGACGTTTCGGTAGCGTTCCAGCTACCGTTGTCAAGATTAACTAGTAATAAAATTAATAAAATTATTTTTTGTCCCTATCCGACACAACGATAAAATATTACAACTGGACAATCAATAATATTTTGAAGTTTAAGACTACAAAACTTTGTTGTCAAATTTTATTAAGGTCCCTTCATAGTAGATCACATCTCTGGTGAAATGTGAAATAAAATATTTTATTTTATGACATTCTAACGATATGATAGTCTACTAGAAATGGAATCCAGTGAATGTCATAAAATAAAATATTTTATTTCACATTTTATCAGAGGTGTGATCTACTATGAATGGATCTTAATAAAATTTGACAACAAAGTTTTGTAGTCTTGAACTTCAAAATATTATTGATTGTCTAGTTGTCATATTTTTCGTTGTGTCAGATAGGGACCAAAAATTATTTTATTAATTTTATTACTAGTTAATCCTGACAACGGTAGCTGGAACGCTACCGAAACGTCGAAATAAAAAATAAAAAACATTATTTGATTCCCAAAAGAATAAGTAATGCCACAAGGAACTTACAGAAGTCACTATCCGTTGTTTGTTTTGTCCGTCCAACCATTTTGTTTTATGATTCCATATATTTCGGGAGTGTAGAGTACACGTGACTAGGGGTGGGCAAAATAATCGATTAATCGAAAAATAATCGATTAATCGAGTGATCCATTAATCGATATATATTTTTAAAATAATCGATAATCGATTAATCGAAAATAATCGAATAATCGTAAATAATCCAATAATCGAAAAAGTCGAATAGGTATTCGGAAATTATCGTCTAATCGAAAATAATCGGAAATACTCGATTAATCAAATCTAATCAATTAATCGAAGATTGATTCTTTTTCATAATTCTTGATAACGGCAGCTGGAAGTGGTGAAAATAAAGTATGTAACATTGTAGTTTGATTCATTTCAATTTTCAGTTTTTAATGGGAATCTATTTTTCTATAGCGTTCCTGCTGCCTATTATTTTCGATTATTCGATTATTTTCGATTAATCGATTATTCTCCATTAATCGATTAATCGAAAATAATCGGTTATTTTATATAATCGATTATAGATTATAATTTTTGATAATCGCCCAGCCCTACACGTGACATGGTATCCTCATCCTGGGATATAATTTCATCCCCCTTAGTAAACAGTTTTTTAATTGAATGAATTATGTTGGCACTACTGTTTCCATTTTAAAATGCAACAATGTATTCTGTAAAATTGTATCCACCGTTCAAAATGAGAGAGAGCATTCTTTGGACTTTGGAATCTCGCTATTTATGAGAACGAAAAAAAACGTCCGACTTCTTGGTGCATCCAGTATGAAGAAAAGAGATACCAAAAAAATTGTATATATTATTATTAAATATATGATTGAAAATTATAAATAATAGAGAATTTTTGTAAATTTGTTTATTCGTCGTTTAATTGTAACTGTATGAAGTTTTTTTTTGTACAGATTAAACAAAGGAATCGCGGCGAACGTATTAATGTTAAAGAATTATAACTTGTTACTTTTTTAATGTTTGGGAAGGTTGCAATAACGCGAAAAAAAAAATCCTTTGAAAAAATGTATTAGAAAATAAGTTGGCTCAGGACGAAGGGACTTTATTACCAAATGTGATTAAGGCAGACAAAGTGTCTTAAAATTGAGTCATGAATGTTGTTACTATGATTTTAATTACTAAAAATAGTGAAACTAAGATTGCAGGTTATCGAAAAAGCTTTAAACAAATTATATACAGGGTATATCAAATTTTCGCTTGTTTAGGTGGTGGTTCTTGTGTAGTATTTTTATAACAATTTAAATATATTTTCAGTTCATTCTGTTATACAGGGTGCTCGGTTAGGTGCGGCCTAAGGTCAAGTATGTAACAAGTCCCAGTAAAAAAATGTAAACACTAATTTTGGCTAGTTAACACCTGTGAACTTAGTTTTACTTTTACTTAATCTTATATTATGTATTACAACTGGTATAATTTTATTTTAAAACATGTGCAACCTACTCATTGTTAAAAATAGTTATTAATTTTTGTTTTAATATTTATTATTTAAAATATTTATTCTTCTTTATTACCTGAAAACTATACAAGCAAAGGCATCGAATTACTTCTAATGGACAATGTTTCCTTTTCAATTTTAGTTGAATCAAAAATATTTTTTGTTATGGAAACAATACGAAAATCAGTTTCTTTATTGCGTAGTAGCAACTAAACTGAAGTTTGAATGCCTACTTTTAACATTCAATGCATATAAGAAAAATTTCTTATAAGGAAATAAAATTATCTTGATACATGTACCATCTTTTTCAATTTATTAGGTCTGTCGTAAAAGTTGGCGAATTACCTCCAATGAACTACAATAATCTAGAGATGTCTGTGCCACCCACTTCCTCGTGGCCATATTTATTGTCGATTTTGCGACGCCACTGAAGGGCTCATACTTAAAGTATCTTACAATATTCACAAGCTACATATCGACACCTTTTCGCCATAACATCGTATGTCTCCTTTAGTAAATTTTACAGTACGGCAGTTTTTTCGATCATGTTTAGAAATGTCCGTTTGAAGTGAAAATTAGCATCCAGACGTATTACGATGAATTTTTGACGAAATGTAATGCCTTTTTTTCAAAATGATTTCAGATTTTTTTTTAGTTGGACGATACTTTGCCTACATCAAAAATAAGTTTCCATTGTAGATTTATCGTAAGTCCAGCACTTACGTTAAAAATTATTCATCTACGGCCGTAATTTTTTTTTTTTTTTATTTTTGTTTGAGATGGGAAACTCAGGTTCGACTGGGTCCTCAACCAGTACCCAGACAGTGTTGGACTCATCCCCAACGGAGATGCCTACCAACCAAACCCACCTCAAACTCGCCGTTACTCCCGCCTTGGAATAACTACCCTAGCATACTTCAAGACGGGCGGCGGTCCCTCACACACTCTCCCTCATCTTCCTCCTTCTTTCACTCCCACCTCTCTCATGCCATAGCGAGTCCTTCTCTTTCCCTTATCATGCTCTCTACTACGACACTTATCTCCATCCATTCCTCCTCGCCCCTCAACATAATCTCCACCATATTTTCCCAATACACCGCCTCTCCCAGTTTATTTTCTAGCTTCTTCAAAACTTCCTCATTCTTCCAACATCTAAACACATGTCCCACATCATCCTCCACTTCACATCTCTCGCACACTCCAGTTTCTCTTTTCCCAATCTTGTGGAGGTAGCCCACTCTTGACCCATGCCCTGTGAGCACCTGCGTCAAGAAGTAGTTCACCTCTCCAAATTTCCGGTCCACCCAATTTCTCCTGCTCCCAATCGCTCCTTTCAGCGCGCCCTCATACTCATCCCACCTTCTCTCCATTTCCTCATCCATCCATTCCTGTACTTCCTCTCTGCTCGCACCCCTCCAGCGTTTATGTCTGGCTCTAGCCATCAAGTCCAATGGATAGGACCTTGACAGCACTGCTGCTGCCAGTCCACCCACTGCCCTGTACGCCTGCACCACCCTCAAAAGTATTCCTCTCTGCACCCTCAGGTGTGGTCTAACCCTCGCATTCACCCCTGCTTTCTCACCCCACACTTCCGCGCCATACAGCATACTCTGCTCTACCGTCCTACTAATTATCCTCCTCTTCCATTCTCCCGGTCCTTTCACATTACCCATCAATCTTCCCAGCCACGCTGCCCTCACTTTTGCCTTCTGTGCAGCCTTCAACATATGGGTTTTGAAGGATAATTGGCTATCCAACCACACCCCCAGATACTTCACCGCATCCTCCATCCGAATTTTCTTTCCCTTCACCATCACCCCCACCTCCCTTGCCTTGCTCCGCCCCTTTACCAGTAATCCCACCGTCTTATCCTCAGCCACATCCAGTCCACACCGCTCTATCTTCTCCACAATCTTCCTACACATCCTCTCCGCCTTTCTTTCTATCTCCACCTCTCCCTTTGCCGTACATACCAGACATACATCGTACGCATACACCGTAATCTCACATCCCTCTTCACATACTATCCCACAAACTCCATCAAACACACACTTCCAAAGCGTCGGTCCCAGAACCGAGCCCTGGGGCACTCCAATCTCCGTCCCATACCTTCTCCCCCTAGTGTCCACTAACACACGCCCCGTCAGGTAGTCCTCTAACACACGCCCCGTCAGGTAGTCCTCTACTAGACTAACTAGCCCCTCCCTTACTCCGAGCTTTGTCGACGCGCTCAACACCGCCCGTTTACTGACACTGTTGAACGCGTTCCCCACGTCGAAGAACACAAGCAGGGCCAATTTCTTCTTCCTACCGTTACCCTGCCTAGCCCTTTGTACCAAGTCCACCACCCTGCCCAGCGCTGAGATGCATGACTTCCCTTCTACAAACCCATGTTGGTTTTCCCTAAAACCCCCATTCCTATCAACTTCCTCCTCAATCTACGGCCGTTATAAGAACACCAAATAATCATACTTTCAGGGTTATTTATTTGCGAAAAAAAAATATAAAATTGGCATTTTACTGAACACAACTATCTTTGGTTATAAAGTAACAAAAGTTTATAACTCTTATGGTATTATTATTAACCCAAAATCCATTTTTAATGGTGTAGGGTGATACATTTCAATACATTAAGTTTTTCTGTAGTAATGTCAACAAACTTGGCCCATTCCTTCTTATTCCTTGCTAATATTTGTGCCGCATTCCATGTTTTTCCCTTTTCTTGAAGAATTTTTCCAATTATGCCGTCCCATGTTTCTCTCGGCCTCCCGCGTTTTCTCTTATTCATATTTCTTGCCTCCCAAACTTGCTTAACTTGTCTGTAATTTGACATTCTTTGTAGGTGTCCCCACCATCCCAATTGTCTTGATTGAATATACTCAAGTGTCGATTTATCTATTATTTTTGACTCCTTTAACTCTTCTCAGATATTTCATTTCTACTGCTTGTATTTTGCTCTTCTATCTGCCTGTCAGTGTCCATGATTCACAGCCAAATGTCTCTTTTTCCTGTCTCCCGTTCTCTTGTAGTTCTACACCTAGATATTTGAAACTTGTTACTTGTTCAATTATAACATTGTCTACTATTATCTGTATGTTTTTATGTTCCTTTCCTATTGCCATAACTTTTGTTTCGTTTTTATTTAATTTCATACCATATTGTTCCAGTGCACAATTCCAAATCTCTAAGTTCTTTTGTAAATCAACTTCTTTTTCAGTCACAATGACTATATCATCTGCAAATGCTCCTTCCGACACTTGTACCATTTCCATGTATCTGTATCCTACCTTAAATTTTTCAACTTTTATTTTACATTCCTTTATTACCTCATCAATATATATTGTGAACAGTGTAGGACTTAAACCTCCTCCTTGCCTCAATCCTTCTTTTGTTGTGAAAGCTTCTGAGATGCTATTTTGGTGTATAACAAAATTAGTGTTTTCACTGTATATATTTTTCAATACTCTGATCATTTTATTTTTTATCCCTCTTTCTGATAGTATTTTCCATAGTTTATTTCTTGGTACTCGATCAAAGGCCTTTTCCATGTCAATAAAACCTAAATATACTTCTTTGTCTCGCTCTATTGTCTTCTCCATGATCTGTTATAATAAATGTATTATATTATATAGCTAATCGAAAAAAAAATAATCTTGGTGCACTTCATCGCTTCCGTCTTCCTCATCGGAGTCTGCTAGCTGATCTGGAGTATCCGACGTTTTCATTTGCCTATATTCGTTTCGGAACCTAGAAGGAAATAATGTTTTTGTCGCAGAGATCAATTAAGTCCCTTTTCTTTTGAACGGAAATGCATAATTTTTGAGAGTAGCGTCTTCTTGGCCTTCTGTTTTTCAAATCCATCTTGAAATTTATGCAATTCTGGCCATTATATGAATAGTCAACCGCTACATTTGAATTGCCTCTCTCAAATTTTATATATTTTAATCTCACTGATTTCTATAGGTTTTCCGTTCTTACATTTGAATTTACTCGCTTTAAGTAGATCATCAGATATCTTTTTTCTTTCTAAGAAGTCACTGAAGTTCATTATCATTGTTTCAAAGGGTTTAGGATTGGTACGAGAGTTGGATATCAGCTGGATATAGCGTTTTTTTATAAACCGCTCAATTGTTGCGTGAACAGAGGTTGTATAGTGTAACTATTGTTAATGTGATGACCCATATTTTTAATCCCTTTGAAGGAAAAAGCCGCCCAATGACGAGTATAAATTTTTTTTATAAATTCGAATATTGTGAAATAATGCTTTTCAAATGTAATTTGAACCAATATAGTGGATTAAAATTAACCTGCATAAAATTTGTAATACAATTCAAGGTCATTACATTGACATTTGTTACACTATAATAAGCATATTTTCTGGTATGAAACAGGAGCAAATTATCGCCATGGGGAGTGTAACTTCTTCTGCAGGTCGAAACTGGCAAATATAAGTTCTAAATCCGAAATCTGATCAGCTAGGAATGACTCTTTGCAAATATTTAGGGAAACGATATCATTGGTTATATTAAGATGATTATGAATTATTAGAACTAGTCTTAAAACGTCTTCTCTTCAATCTCAATGAAAACAACTAAAAACCATAATCAGTTAGACTAACCATTATTGTGGTACTTGTGTTCCTACTCCGCAGCGATACACAATGAACTAAAAGGTCGGAATGCACTTCACCCTATCGTAAGTTGCACATTTTGTACCACGTGACTTGCACCTTACGATATTTTGGAGACCATGCGATGTTTAAGCAAATACAAATTAGATTTGTTTGAATTTATATGTGACTTACGTTACCCTTGAATCGATTTTTTCTTCAAGACTATGCTATTCTACTTCACGATAATTTGCTGGAATGTGCCTGTGGACTTGGTAGTTACGATTTTTCAATAAAAGGCAAAAATGGCAGAAAGGTATCGATATATTTTCCCCGTTCGTAGATTTCTAAGGACATTTCTCTGTATTCCTTCAATAATACAATAGGTCAATGCTGTCACTCTTTTGAGCACTTCTCTAAGCCTCGTTTTGCGCAACTCTAGAGAAATAAAGGAAGATGATTGGATTTAAATATGGTAATTGAAAATTAGATTGTTAGTGATCAGTGCCTTTGGAAGGTTTTTTACTTCAAATATGCGGGTATTTTAGCTTGTGATTTGTTTTTGTTAATATCTTACCGTTTCTTCATTTTGAAACAAGATTTTTTTTTAATAACAGGACTGACACTTTCCAAATTTTAACCAGATTTCATCATATTTAGAAGTAGTTCAATGCTTTCCAGCATAATCTAAAATGCAATAGTCATGGTTTATAATTTATATTTTTGTTTAAGAGATTTTCTATAGTTACTACAATATTTGTGAAATCCAGAAAACGTATTTCAATAATAACTTATAAAATGAAGAAAAACGAATGTGTAATAAAGTTAACCTTCAAAAGTGGGTAATTATAACTTTTTTTTTCATTTTTTACCAAACTTTTATTCTATGTCATGAACACGTTGCCAGTAGTAACTAGGAAATCGTTCAACTAATTTTATTTTAGTCAATATATTTATATAAAATGGTTAGACCGTTGGCGCAATCAACCTAAAAGAAATGGAACATTTATGTTCGTAGTAAATAAATTTTTAAAATACTTGTACATTTGTTGTTACGCCAATGTGTTAGAATGATTTTTCAACCTCTGCTAGTTTTTGTTCGCACTCAGGTACAATGTAATTATGAAAAATAGACGTTGTCTAGGGGCATAAAAGGAATCTTCATTGCTTTGTACTTTTCTTTCAAGGACAATAACATGTTTTTGTTTTAAACTAGGTTATTAAATTTATATCTTCAAGTCCTTGAAACTGTGTCAATAAAATTATAAATTCTGAATTATTTTTCCACCGACTTCTACTTACATTTGTTCGTTAATGAAGTGCTTTTAAAATTAAATTGGTATTCAAATTTTTCGGAGTATCTTTTAATCTTTTAAGGAAAATACTTCAAACTTTACAACAACACAGTCCACAGCAAGAATTGGTTTGCTTTCAAATTTTTTTCAGATTTAAAATCCTAAAAACTTTGGAATCATGTAGTTATGTGAAGAAGGTCATTAGCAGCAAAATTAAATGTGGAATTAATGTTTTTTGTTATGGTCTGAGTCCAATTTTTCAAATATAAAGAAGAGAAGGTCGGTAGGAAAAACTTTAATAGGAAATATTTTTTTATAGGGCAGTTTTAAATGGACTTTATAAAACTTCTGCAATGAATAACACGAAAAGCTCAATTTGTTTTTTCGTTAAGAAACATTTTCTTTAGCTTCCCCATAGCGACGTGTATGAAAAGTAATCACTTATGTTAGTTTTTATATTACTTACCGATATTGTTCATTTGTATAAGGTATTTTCTTTTCTGTAAATGATGGGTATATATTTATATGTAAAAAAATATTGAGAAAATTGAACAGAGACCAAGTGGACGACAGTGCCTTTTCATTGTAACCTCTCAACGTGGAGGAAGTCAAGCTTGTTTAGGGCAAGATACATATGATTGTAATATGCCTTAATTATGTTAGTATTAAATATTTAATTATTTACTTACCGTCTTTTATTCCCTTTATCTTAATTCCCTTTTAAATACAGTATGGATCCAAAAAATAGCTTCTAATGGATATGATGAAATCTCATAAAATCTACAAAAAAAAAACCTACTAGGTAAAGAAGGAGTAAAACAAAGGTTAACTATTCCAATTATCCTATCTAATGACATCACTACTTTCCATGGCGAAGTAACGGCGATCCACCACTGCGTTGAAGAAATTAAAAGGCTGGAAAGGACATACCGCTGAGTTGATATCTTCACCTTCACCTGCACTGAAGGCACTACCATAGAACTAGTTTGGGCTTGCATAAACAAACTTGGAGGCCATTGCCTCATAATTGCAACGAACTGGCGGATGAAATGCCATTCAATGCCATCCATTGAACTGGTCGCAAAGTCGACAATAAATATGGCCACGAGGAACTGGGCGGCACAGAAATCTCTAGAATAGTGGGTAATCTCATCAGGATAGATACAGGCTAAGCACTTCTTTCGCCAACATTCACAGCAGGCATAAGATAGGAAAACTGCCAAAGCAGTAGTAAGTATTGTAAACTTAATAGGCACGCAAAGTTAATGGGTTTGACAAACGAAGCCATATCTTCTTTATGTTCCTTGTGGTGTATTTGTTAGGAGATTAAACCACAAAAAATAGGACAGAGGAAACTGAAGAGCACATCCTATACCAGAGCGGCTGTCTGTTGAATGCAAGGCTGATATACTGTATTTGAAAATCAAGAGAGAGTAAATTCCCAGAAATGTTTTGCAGTTATCAGTGTTAAAGGCAGTAAACCATAGACGTGCGTTTTCAAAATTAAATTAATATGGAAATAGAAATATTTAATTTGTTTTAGTTATTTATACCTAGATTACCAATTTTAGATAGATAAACATAATTCGTAAGTAGTAATTTAATTTGGGTAAAATGAAGAAAAAGTCAATATTATTTTAGGCATTTTGTTTTAGGCATATGTTTATTTACAAAATATGTATATAATATGTACAGATAATTACAATTATTTATAAATTAATATGAGGAGCTAAAAAAACAATTAAGTAGGTATATGAGAAAAAAAAACCAACCGCAAGGATAAAATTTGACGAGCAACATGCAAAAAATACGACAATATTAAATCTTAAAAAATAAAAATCTAAAAATAAAATTAAAGTACATAAATTAATAATTTTAAAGTTATGGTTCCTCGCACTCTGTGTCAGAAGATTCACCATCTGATTCTAGAGAAATTACAATGGGCTCTATAGTAATATCAATTATGTTATCTAGCTCCCACATTTTTTTTTCTAGTTCTGTAACGTGTCTAATACATTTTTGCCAATTTTCACTTGTTACTTCAGATATTGCCTTATTGAAGAGATTTTTAACATCTGATAATTTAAAAGTAGTGTTATTTCTGACAACATAACCTTTAACTTGAGCCCATATAAATTCTATCGGATTCAGCTCACAATGGTAGGGTGGTAAACGAAGGATTTCAATTTCTCGTTTTTTGGCTATCTCCTCAATATTATATTTTTTATAATTTTGCTTATGTTTTTTAGCAATAGTTAACAATTCTGCCCTCAGCATTCATTTCTTCGTGATAATCAACGGTTTTTTTTTATTCAAATAAGAGTAAACCATTCTCAAGAAAACCGTTTGTACTGCCTATATGACAAATAATTAATCTTTTACCTTTTCCTATAGGTTCCTTAAAACCAGTAGTATATCCTTCTAGAAAAGCTTGATGGGATGATTTTATATTTTTGTCTTTCCAAACTCTTCCTACACAATGTCCTTCATTAACCCATGTTTCATCTAAATAATAAATGTTTTTATTTTGAGCTTTACTTGTTGTATTCTTCTGAGGTACTGTCTTCTCCAACATACAATTTCTTCAGAATCAATTAGCATTGAGTGTCTGCCCATTTTTTCAAATTTAAAGTTTAACTCATGTAACATTTTCCATAGTTTATCCCGGCTTATTGTGGGTAAATCAACATCATTCGTAATGGCTTGCAAAACTTTATCTAAAGTTGGTATTTGCTTGTTTATAAAAAATGAGTGAACAAGCTTACGAATAGCATTTTTTAAAAACTCGTCCACGTTGACTTTTAATAGTTTTGGTCTACCTGGTTTCGGCTTTGGTGAGGTTTCTCCACCTGATTTTTCCTCCTTTAGAACTCTATATATTGTAGATTTTCCATATCCCATTGCCTTAGATGTTGTTTCAACTACACTGTCAATAGTGTTTGAGGGATTTTGATGTTTAAAATAGTGGTACACATTCACTACAGCACTCTTTTCATTGAGCGATAAATGGTCTAGTTTTAATTTTTTCACTGGCGTATACTCACAAACTGCTTCCATTTTTAGTCACTACTATTTGTCACGTTTATCGAAAATCAAATAACTGCATTTCTAGAAACTTAAGCACTATTTAAGTCAAAATATCTGTCATTAGAAGCTGTTGCCATTCGGAGGTCGTTAAATAACAATTATCCCTTTCTAATCTGGTTACGCCTATGACGCACGTTAATCCTCTTAGGCCTACTGTAGTAACAATGAAAGATCATAAAATAATGTGATAGTCCAAGAAATTTAATAAATTTTGTATTGAAATTAACAAAAACAATTTAGAATGCATTACAAATATTGAAGTTTTACCGCACGTACTGTGTACTATAGTTTTGCATACCGAATTAGTTTTTATTCTGGGAATTTACTCTCTCTTGATTTTCAAATACAGTATAGGCTGTTTAAAAAGAGTCGGAGTGGAGAATGTAACCTATATTCAGAGGACCACTATAGATTTGAAAACGTCGCAGTGGAATTGGCCGATTAGTCACATAATCTAATTTGAAGAAGTACTAGATATTTCGACAGTGCTAGTGAATCTTACAGGGTTAAAGTACTGTTCCCGACTCAATTGCTCGATAGTTATCTGTAGCAGCAGCTTATTTCTCAGCTAAACTATTTCTTTCGGATATCATTGCCAATCTATCAAAATGTCACTAGCATTGGCAGGGACCGGAACAGACTGTGACAGTTGTGCAGCAGTAGCAAAGTCACAGTTTGTGAAATCGAAACCCACCTCTACTTCCAATGACGCATCAAAAACTGTATTTTTCTACGACCTCTATCGAAAGTCGTCTTTTGTGCCTTGAAAAGCAACTGCAAAGTTGATGTTTTCTGGAAGATGACATAATTTGACATTATTGGCGCTCTTAAGCAGAAAGTAACTTTGGCGTACGGGTAATTTTATTTATTTTATTTAT
This sequence comes from Galerucella pusilla, assembly GCA_910591695.1. Taxonomy (NCBI): domain Eukaryota; kingdom Metazoa; phylum Arthropoda; class Insecta; order Coleoptera; family Chrysomelidae; genus Galerucella; species Galerucella pusilla. The sequence continues at coordinate 84,211 of CAJUYI010000295.1, forward strand.
AGATAAAAGAGAGCTAGTAGTTGTTTTGATATAAACTGTAGAATAAATAGCTATTCCTTTAACACTCTCGCTGTCATGGAAATTCTAGGAATATTGCTGCTGAGTCAAAATTATTTTATGTTGTAAATAAACGCTAACTTTGTTTTATTTCACGCCCCTTCCTTCCCCATACTTCATTTTGGGCAGAATACATTAATGTTTACTCGCACATTTTCTCTATAATGTACGCCACATTAAAGCATTTGTTTTTTTAGTAATAATTAGTAATAATTCACTCGCCGAAGCATTTTCCAGCTAGCGATTCTTTTCGGCGTTTCGTCAGCGTTCAACTAAGAATACTAGTAAGTAGTGAAATTTGCTTACCAATGTTGAAAAGAGAAGTTACCAATAATCAATTACTCCCGTTGCCAAAAAATGAAAGAATGCTCAGGATGTGGAGTTTACTCGAGAGCACTAAGCCTAAAGATTAAGTGGGGAATGGGAAACAATACCAGCGTGGTTCAAACAGAACTGGCTGGTATCTCAATTGCCACAAAAGAACTAACCAGAAGAGGAATTTCTGGCAAAAACATAATAATCTGCACTGATAGTAGACAAGCCCTATTAATTAGCCTTGAACAGACAACGTGTTATATCGGGACTAGTACTAGAGTGCCACCAAGATTTAGCTGACGCCTCGGCAGATAACAATATTATCCTGAGGTGGGTTAAAGGGCACGACAGGAGTAAAGGAAATCGCATTGCTGATTCTTTAGCCAGGGGAGCCGCTGGACTAAAAATTCTATGACCTAGTGACACCTACGGCCTAACGACTTCGACAATTGCGGAACTAGCCATCAAAGGATGCAATCTTACCAGGATCACCCCGGGCGACCCTGGGAAGCTGGCGCCGAAGAATTATTTGGCTATGACCAGGGAAAACCTACGTTTAACAGTAGGATTTCTGACTGGTCACTGTCAACTAAGTAAACACCTCCATACTATGGGGCTAGTGGACACACCTCTATGCAGGATGTGTGAACAGGAAGATGAAACTGTCAGGCATGTCTTATGCGAGTGTCCGGAGTTATCGTCAATAAGAAAGTGTGTGTTCGGTGAGTCTTGGCCTACACCTGCCGATATAAAGGAGATGTCTCCTAGTGACCTGTTCAACTTCCTGAGAAGGACAGGATGGACAATGACCTAGGAGGACAACTCCTCGGGAGTATGTACACACTCACCCTCCCTACTCTACAGATTCAGATACTCCCGTTGCCAGGAAAGATATATCCATTTTTATTCAAACCAAATAATGCAAATGTATAATAATGTTACATCGGGCGGCGAGAGTGTTAATAACACTTTCCCTCACATGACACCGTGGTGACAATGTCGTTCGGCATAAAAATTATGGTATTTCGAGTAGACACAAGTTTTCAACGACATTACATATAAACTCATTTTATTTCTAAGAATTGGCAGACAATAATTCCTGTCAGTTTCAGAAACAAGATTTTTAAAAAATAAATTTTTTTTCATGTATAGTTCAATTATTGGCACTAAAAACGCAGTGCCATTTTTTGAAAGAGATAACACAATATTACCTATGTTGATTAGAGTTTCGCAGTAAGCATCAGTGACCAAATTAAGCTCTTTTAAAAGAATACGCTCCTGGCGAATGCAATTTTCCAATAATTTGAGCAAATAACGAAAATTAATTAACTGAGAAAACTCCTAAAGGATTTCTGACACTTTTAATAAATACCTTTAATTACCATTATGTAAACAGATTTCATGATTCATAGCCAAGGTTGTAAGAGTTATGATGGGATAAAACGTAAATAGTTTGATATAACATTGACAATAGTCAATTAAACAGATTTGTGGATAGTGCAAATTATATAAATAGCTAGAAAGAAAAACAAGTACTTATATTGTCGTTTATCTGTACTAACATTGTCGTTGCAATTTAATTCGTTAATTAAGATGGTTTGGAAAATTTTGTTGTTGTTATTTGTCGCGTTGGCTATGGTGGCTGCGTTGACTGACGAGGAACAATTTGCTGAATTTAAGGTACATTTTATATTTAATTAATTTGTTATATTATTTTGATTTTTAGTTTTATATACGATGCGTCAGCCAAAACTCTTCTCAGATTGTGACCCAAAAACGTTTTATTTAAATTTAAAACATTTTTTTATAATGTCCAAAATATTATTATGTTTATATTGATTTGCAATTCCACCATCATCGAAAACTATGAGCCTTTTGTTGGTGCTAATGATTCCAATCCCATTTTCAATTTTATTTCTAATTTCAGTTGATTTCTACTTTGATTTTAAAATTTTAGTATGTATGCTGGAGTGCCTTAGTCAATCTTCAGAGTATATTAAAAGTATTTGTCACTTTTCACTCTAAAGCCTGCTGATCTTATTGTAAATTATTGTATTGTATTGCATATTTCAAAAATAGAAAGGCATATTGAATATGGTATGGTTGAACCATCTTGACTACCTTTTTTGTATCTTCTCCAATGTTCGAGAAACCCTCAAAGCAACACCCTGTAGACTATAAGCAATCTGCGAGAGTGAAGCCAGCGTTGGCAAAACAAGCTCTGATGTTGCTTGTCTCCTTCCATCTGATAATTGACAACTAAAATTCTAGATTTGGGATTGATGTATATTAGGAACAGGACTGGCCCTAATACACTACCTTGTGAAACTCCGATTTCAATTTTAATTATATTACATACAATCACTGCATACCATTATTGAGATTGATTCTTTTGACATGCAACTAAAATTCAAATTAAAAATACGAAAAAGATTTAAATACAACTTAAGGTGACTTCTTTTATTTAGAAAAAATTTGAGAAAAACTACGACACTCCCGAAGAAGAAGATAAACGGTTTAAAATATTTCAAGAAAATTTGAGAAAAATAGAAGAAAACAACAAAAAATACGAAAAGGGTGAAGTAAGTAGCCGATTGGGTGTCACACCATTCGCTGACCTTTCCACTGACGAATGGGAACACAAAAATCATGGATTGGCACCACTACCACTTTCTTTGAATCAATAACCTATATTTCTCAAAATATTTTCTCCTATAATTCCTACCATACAAATATGTTTACATTTAGCCTATTAGCAATATAAGTTTGTTAGAATTTAAATAAAATTTAGCAATTTAACTTGTCTATATATACATTTTTTAATACCTTCCTGAAGTATTCAGTACAATTTTATGAAATAATATGCATACCCCTTGTTTCGTCCGCATTATATCGCCAACACCCAACACCAATCGTAATTTTAATTTCAATTCTCTCGCTTACATTTAAAGTATTTAAGATTTGGAAAGGAAAGAAAGTAGGCACGAGCCATATAAGCGGAGTACGGTGGTTGTGCAATATCCTGGTATGAAGTTCGTTCTAATAATTTGCTCTCAAATGACGAATAATAATTGTTTATTGGTTTGAGCCCATATCTCGTCAACAGTTTCAATGCGTTTTATGAATAAGAGGTCGGTCAACTTGTTCTAGTATGTAGTCATCTCTCAGACTCAGCCTACGATTGTTAGCCAGCATACAATTTATTTTGGCCATATTATGTTCAATTGAAGACGTTGATTGCTGGTTAGGGCCAGGCAAATCTTGCTCCACACCTCGATAGCTTTTGAATGAATGATCCATTTCTTGGTTGTTATTGGGGTGGGTTGCAGCTTTGACACAGTGAATGTTAAAATTCCAAAGGCCACTCACTATAAGAATAAACTTGTTTTGTCCACGACCACCTAATAATAAGTCAATATTTTACCTCCTAACTAAAGGTATATGGTACCCATATATCAACTGGTTCATAATACACTGTAGTGTATTATGGTTCATAATTCACGACTAGAGATGGGGGTACAATATGAAATAAACTATTAAATCTGTGTATTTTGTTCAGGAAATTTGTTTCTGACATATATCGTATCTATAAAATATTGTAATTTTTAGTATTGATACTTTTCATAACGATATTTCCTAAAATTAAGTATTTCAAAACAATATATTTATAACGGTACGTTGTATTGATACTTTCTACAGTATCGCCCATCTCTATAGATGTCAAATTATTTGAAGTAGCTGCCACAACATTTTGAGGTTAGTAATATGCCAAATCGCTACTGACTTTTATTTATTAATAAATAAATTAAGTGTCGTGGACAAAGTATAGTATTCTACTCGCAATTTATGGCCATAATTCACTTGGGTGACTTGCGCCCCTCGCTTGCGGCTCGTGACGCAAACGTCACCCATCATAAATTGCTCGTTTAATAATATACTATTTTTCTTATTCGTTTTGGAGACCAGTATCGTGATTAAGGGAAACATACATTTTACCCTGTAAAATTATTCAGTAATTTGAAGGCAATTGTTAAATGAGATCCACATCCTGTAAATACATTGAAGCATTTAATATAAGGCCAGTCGGACTCAACTGGAAGTATTCGGTTTTCTACAGGATAATTTATTAGTATCTATGTTATCGAGACCTATAAAAACAGTACATTTGCAAAGACCCATGTAGTTTTACTTCGGTACTGGACTTGTACACATAAAAATGTTTTTTAAATACGGTTTGTTACTGTTTGTTGTTATAGTTATTGTTTTGGTGAATGCTCTAACTGACGAAGAACAATTTGCTGAATTTAAGGTGACTATATCTTTATTCCCATGAGCTATTTCATATTTATATTTGAAATGAATTAAAGCTATAATAAAATACGCGTGCAGATCATCGCTACTGAAACCAACCATTTGTCTCAAAAGCGGGTCATGAAACAACAATTCCTCTGCTAGATCAAAGATCTGTTACTGCCGATTGGACATATGGATTTGTATGCCAGAGGTAATTGCTGAGTTTCGAAAAACCAACCTCCAGCGACAAATGAGACTCCACCAAAACTGAATCAAATATAGACATTATACATATATATTTTTGTAATGTAAGAAGATTTTTTTTTAAATCTCAAAAAAATTTACTCGCGAGAGATCGAGAGAGACGAGAATTTCTTGACGAGAAACGGTACTTCTTAAGGCGGCGCCAGACATGCGGCATTCGGCGAGTACCGAGCGACTGCTCGCAGAGTGGCAAGTAGTTGAGTTACTCGGCAAGGTGTGCGCGGAGTAATCACCAAATGACAAGCACCTAAACCAGATATTCGCCATATGTGGATGCGGATTCAGAGCGTTATACGGCCAAAACTCGTTTCCTTTGATGTTGCTTCAAAAGACCGACAAACAACGGGAACTACGCGAGCACTGCACAAAGACTAAAATTGGTCATCGGCAAGTAGCGATGAACCCGTCCACACTACCATAGAATAATACTTCACACTACTTGCTACTTGGCGAGCAGTCGCTCGGTAGATACTCGCCGAATGCCGCATGTCTGGCGCCGCCTTTATTAGAGAGTACACATCTCGTCGAGTAGGGGCGAAAGGAGTTTTTCAAAGCTAAAACTTGTAAAATCTTATTTGAGAACTTCGATGTGCCAGGAATGGCTTTCAGATTTAGCTGTTATTTCAATCGAAAATAAAATATGTGAAGCCATCGATCACAATGAAATGATGAATGAGCTTGCATCTGCAAAAGCAAGACGTGTTATGTTCTAAAACTACCTTGTTATTTGATAATTAGGTACTTAGGTATTAGACAGATCTTGCACGGATTTGTTTGCGTTGAGCACCGTTTGAAAGTCTCTCAGTTGAGTGAATTGAGATACTTATATTAGATTTTTTGTTAATTTCCGAATAGACGTGTTTTATTTATGACCTATATTGTACGTTAATAGTCTATTTTATTTGATGTCGAAAATAAATTTTTTGTTATATTTTTTCGTTGTTTTATTTTATTACGCCCATTTTCATAATCAAACACTTACACTAAAATGATTTTAGTCTATAAGGAAACTATTCAGTTTAAACCTCAAACTAAAAATGATTATGAAAATTGGCCTTATCATCAAAATTTAAGCATAGTATATAGGTGCGCACAAAATTATTCTTGCACGCAGGCATTCGCCACCCCAGGAACGGCACTGATCTAAATCATTTTCATTTATTTTCAGAAAAAATATGAAAAAGTCTATGAATCCCCTGAAGAAGAACAAAACCGACTTAAAATATTCAAAGGCAACGTACGATTTATGGAAGAACACAACAAAAAGTATTCCAAAGGCGAAGCTACTTATTTAATAAGCATTAATCAATTTGCTGATATTTCACCAGATGAATGGACCAGAATTCATCACGGATTAAGACTGGCACCAGATCGATAATGCCTAATGTATATTTCTAAATAAATAATAATAAATTAAGTCATTTGTTTAATTTTTAATCTCACTATATCATCATAACAATTTTAGAAATATGTTACATTCAAAGGAAATAGACGACAAGGGTGACGAATCAAACGAATCAAACCAACATACTGGAAATATACCAACGATTTTATCAATTTATATACATATGTTAACGTATATCTTATTTGATATATTATACGATATCGTAATTTTTGGTGATTAATGTGGTAAATCATTTTAACGACACAGTAACCCACCTAGTTGGTGCAACTGCAAAATGCATGAACTAGGTAGGTCACTATTAGCAGCCATATTGACAAGTTGCCGGCTCTCCAATATTTTTCAAGTAGAGTAGTAATATAATGATTTTTTCCATCAATTTGAAGCGCATTAATTTATATCTACTTTTTTTTAATTCAAACTAGCTTTTTAACAATATCTAACAACTCTACTTTTTCTCATGTCTTCATATTGACTTTAGAAAGAGTATTCTCATTTGTTCAACTTTACTCTTTCACCACTACGGCACTACCATTATTTCAAAGTTAATTTTCGAAAATGCAAATATTGTTATTGCAAAACAAAAAATTAAGTACTTACCTACTATTCTTTTGTTATGACGTTATTCAAGATTTTTAAATTTAATATGTTGACATATCACAAGTGAGAATTCATTAAGGAAGCAATTTAGAACGACTCAAGGTTACTGAAGTATGTTTAGTTAAACCATCCATGATGTTAACTACTATAAAAACATTTTGCAGATCAGAAGATTCTTCAGTTTAGTTTACGCGTTCATTTCATATACAACATATTTCAATTGTTAAAATGTTTGTAAAATACTGTGTAGTATTGTTTGTTGTTATGGTGGTAGCAAGTGGGTTGTCCGATGAAGAACAATTTGCTAATTTCAAGGCAAGTTTTATAAAATCACTTGTTATAATAATGGGTTTATATAATTCCTATTTGGCGAACATAATTTTCATACTTTACGTTTCTTAAATTTTATAGTTTAATAATTTTATTCGCATACTTCTATTGATAACTAGGATGCTGACAAAGTTAACTTTGAAATTTAATTACCTACCTATCTCCGAACAAAATTTAAATATACTGGATGTTTCTCGAAATTTAAGATCTCATCTTGTAGAAAATACAGTGAAATCAGTAAAAAAATATAATTAACTTATTATTTCTTCTTTTCAGAACAAGTTCCAGAAATCCTACTCTTCTCCAGAAGAAGAGCAACAGCGCTTCAACATTTTCAAAGGAAACTTGAGATACATTGAAGAACAAAACCGAAAATTCGCAAACGGAGAAGTTAGTTCTTCAGTTGGTGTCAATCAATTTGCTGATCTTGCACCTACTGAATGGGCAAACAGAAATCATGGATTAAAACAACCAATAAACTAATTATCCTAAAATAATTATTAATAAATATACCTAAATCGAATTATAGTTTTCTTCCAACAATATTTATATGGAGTAGTTATTAAATTTAAAAACAAAAATGTTCTCTCCACTCTAATTATTGTCAAGTTAGGTATAGATTCTGTCAATTAGGCAACACCATTTACAAATGAATCGAAATAATATATTATGCAAAAGACAAAGATTGTGATGCAACAATACAGAATCAGCTTATAGCAGTGAGGATTAATTTAAAGTGCGAGAAAAATTGTTACTGGGCAAGAAAAATATCAGAAATACGTTTACCGCTCTTTGAAGACAATTTACACTGCTCAAAGTTTTGTGAAAGAAATTGTTGTATATGTTGCTAAACATATTATCTGTAATAATATCACAAGAAAGTGAGAATATATTGAAAATAATTTGACAGATTTTAGAAAACTTGTTGCCAGGCTATATACATACGAGAGTCCGAAGCTCGAGTGGCTCTCACCAAATGTTAACAAGCTTGAGAAAAGGCTTGGAGAATTATTATATAATTTATCGAACTCTAGTGTGGTATTCGATAGAATATTTGTTGACGTTACAATCAATTATAAATTAAGATATTCTTACATGTACTTTCGATGATTATATTATATTTTATCATCAAAAATGTTTGGGATTCATTTTACGAATTTCTTGAGAGTTTATGACAGAAGCGTCATGTATATACCTATATAAATATCTATTTCTGTAAAGTAGGGAGGTTGAGTTTGGGCCCACAGCACTTAGGCCACATGCGACCCATTGTACATACTCCCGAGGAGTTGTCCTCCTAGCTCATCGTCCATCCTGTCCTTTTCATGAAGGTGAACAGGTCACTAGGAAACATCTTTTATATCGGCAGGAGTATGCCAAGACTCACCGAACACATATTCTCTTATTGACGGTAACTCCTAGCACTCGCTTAAGACATGCCTGGAAATTTTCTCATCTATCTGTTCACACATCCTGTATAGAGGTGTGTCCACTGGCCCCATATAGTTTGGAAGTATTTCCTTAGTTGACAGTGACTGTTAAAGGTAGTGGTGTCACAGGATTCTAAAATTTTTAGTCCAGGCGCCTCTCTAGCTAAAGAATCGGCATTGCGATTATACCTTTACTTCTGTCGTGCCCTTTAACCCATCTCACTCAGGATAATATTGTTATCTACCGAGACGTTAGATAAATCTTGGTGGCACATAGCACCTCAGATTAATTACTGTGAAATGATCTATTTCATATTGCCGAAAAATGTAATAATTCCGATTATCAAAGGAAAAAAAATATTAATGAAGGATTATGTTTTATTCCAATTTTTACAAAAACACGTTTATTGGTTAATGTCCATGATGATGGTCATGTTGTGATGTTCCAAGTCCGTGGTTACGTTGAGCCCATTCATCATGAGACAAATCGGAAAATTGATTGATGGCTGAGGTGTGAGTGCTTTGACCTGCGGCGTGTTTAGCGTTTTGTTCAGCAACTCTCTTCAAAGATTCTTGGAAGTTGAGGAAACGTTGGTGTTCTTCTTCAGGTGTGTAATGTTTGTTGAAATTTTTCTGAAATTAATTACATGGAAACATCAAAATTATGGCTTTTTGGCTGTGTTTCAACAATAAAATTGACATTAACAAAATTGTGAGTTAAATATTTTTCAAATGACTTAGCAACAATTATTCGTATACCTAATGACGAAAGTTTTTTTCTTTATTTAAATAAATCCTAAAAAAAAGTAAAATAATAAACATTTTTCATGCTCACCTTGAATTGATCAAATTGTTCTTCGTCTGTTAAAGCACTGACAACAACTATGGAAACGAATAAAAGTAAAACAATTTTGGAAATCATTTTGACGTTATTTGATTGTGATGTGAACGTTGAAAGGAAATCTGAATTTTGACGTTTTTATGGGAAGATAAATGATTTTATAGTAATATCGAACAAACATATCAATAGCCTATTGACCCCGCTATTTTGTTATGTTTGATTAGTTTAAGTAAATATTAATCTCAGGTCATCTCTACCAAGGCCATAAAATTTCAAGAATATCGAGTGGGCTACAACAAATATTTATATTGTAAAAACCCATCTTTTTCACGGGAATCGAATCGTTCAAAAACAGGACTCAATTTGCTTTACTGATACTGATAAACAAGAATTTTCTTTACCACATTTTTTTGAATAATTTTCCCTCCAAACGTCAAAAGAACATTTGAAAATATCTCGAAATTATAGATGAAGATTTTCTAAAAAATCGAGTCGCTATGGGCAATCCCAATTGTAATAAAAATGGGCGGAGAAATACCACCTTTAAATATAACATTTTCATTATTACGTAGGTACAAAATTATACGTAAAATGAATATTTAGAATTCAAAATATTCTAAGAGCTTATAAAAGTTTAACGTTTTTCATTACAACAATGTGGAATTGTTAAGTTTTTGCCATTTAGCTAATCTAAAATGCCAATCCACTTTAACAAATTACTATTTTGTTTAAAAATTTTCATAATAATTTACATATTAAAGTAGCTTTGATTACTACCACAATATTATCATACTATTTACGTAAACAGGATTTGTCGTACATTGGGTACTATTGAAAACTGAATATATTATAAATTTTTTCAAGGTGGAAAAACTTAAATTATTTCCAAAATTTGTTCAAGCATTGGTTGTAGAGTAAAAATAAAAATAAAACATAGGAAATGGGACAAGAATGACCTTTCCAATGTCGGACGAATTGGATTATCTTGACTTCCAGTTAAAAAGACACTCACTAACTGCCAGTTTCACAACATAAGGTTACCTAATTAATGGTTAAGTAATAACCGTCGGTTAAATGATGGTATAATTGGTATACCATGGTATAGTGTCTTGGTTTAGGTTAGTTAACCCTAAGAGTTTACCATCGATTGTGAAACTGGCTGTTGAAAATTACTGTTCTTTTGGTTATTTTGTGGAGATTCGAAATTTCTAATAGTAAGAGTTGGTGTTACCAGCCAATCATAAGTACAAAAAAATATTAGCGACGCTAGTAGTGAAAAAAGGAAACCTACTATACACCATTTGGTGGGTAAACTAGGTCAATTTTATTTCTAATTTTTATCAATTATCTAAACAACCACATTTCAATACATTAAAATTGACCAGTTTTAAAAAGATTACCTATCTAGCTAACCTTGACATTTGAAGATACATAATTTGAATTAAAAATATGTATGACACGGTGATCCAAACCAAGTGAGTAAAATGCTCATTTGTCTCATACAATTGATTATAGTTCGTTTCGACTTATGCCAAAACCCACAGCATCAGGTAGTAGTTGATTTCAATAATACAGCATATGGGTTACAAGCAAATTTATGGAAAATATTTTAAAACATACCGCTCTTGGTTATGCCGACACACATTAATCGGAGTTAAAGAGGTCATTTGATTAATTTGTCAATTCTTACAATTTTACTCCGAAAAGATACCGGGAATAAAAATAATTGCCAATTTGTTTATTAATTATAATGTCTTTGGAAAGATAAGATAAGGACAATAACTGTTCATTACATTATTTAATATTGGACGAGAATGTTTGTGGCTCTCCACAATATTTCCTTTTTTATCAGCCATATCATCAGTCCCTACTATAATTACAGTTAAGTCCGTCTCTGGGTTGTAAATAAAATACAGGACGGACGACATCAATAAATTTCTAGTTGTAATGCTCTCCTTTATTCTAGTTTAGATAAGATTCCAGATAAACAACCAAAAACAAAATTTCATGTCGATCAGCAAAAGCACCGATAACCAATTTTAGTTGTCCAAATACCTACTAGATATCGTTTGAAACTATACCAATAGTTAATCTATTTTTTGTAATTTTAAACCAGTATGCTCATAGCTGGAAATGAAGATATGGAAATAAATAAATAAATCACCAATGCATTAAAACTGTACCATTCATTATCAAGATCATTTATAGGAAAAAA
>CAJUYI010000295.1:110957-126104 GCA_910591695.1 Galerucella pusilla
CTTTTCGCGTGCTGTCAGACAATAAGAAACAGACTATAGTTACCTCTAAACCACAGATCAAGGTGGTAAAGATTGTTATCCAGATCTGTGGTTCATCGGAAACATTCCAATAGCTGCTCTACAACCCTTCCCAAGTTGAAAAATGTCTTGTTTCCATTTAACTTACTCAAAATTAGTTTCTTCCTTCAAAACTGATAGTGGTGTACATTTATATTGTCTTTTAAGAACGCCCAATAGACAAGCAGAATTTGGATCCATACAGTTGGGTTTTCCATCTTTCATATTATGCTTCAACTGACAAATTATCCAATCAACAGCTTTGGCGGCCATTTTTGTTCCCAAATTTCTGTCGAATGGTGTGGGTGAACCACCTTGTTGCATGTGACCTAAGAGAAGAACAATTTTTAATACATTATAATTATGAATAGGAGCAAAATGTTGAACTGTCATAATATGTCCTTTCAACACGGAACGCGAAGAAAGGACGATAAAATCTAAACTTTTTTAAAATCTTTACCACGAGCCGCCACTTTCCTTCTCTTTTGCAATCACAAATACAATTTAAATAGGAAAAGTACGATGTGAGAAAACCTTACATATTGTGGGAAAATGATAAAGTGTAGGAGTAAAGTACAGATATCTCCACTTCTTCCTTGTCCAAGGTCAAATAACGATTAATCAAGCAGCAATATGGAATTACCGTTTATAATGGTTTTTCAACAAAAATGATGATCATTTTGGAATAGAAACAAAATTGCAGTTCTATTGATTTCTATTACCTAAAATGTTCATTCTGGCACTGAATAGTCCTTTTCCTTCTTCAGAATACAAACGATATATGAATTCGGTGTTATAATTATCAGAAGCTTTTTCATTACGCAAAATCAAACCTCTTTGTACACCTTCAGACATTTTGGCAGCCATGTGGTATACGTCTTCTTGCAGTTCTTTGATGGTGAATTTTTCTTCGTGTATATAAGCCGCATCTGCTCCTCCAGCCAATCCTACAAATTTTTATATTTATCGTCATCCAATTTTTACTATCAAATAAAAAAATTTGAACAATCATGAAAATAGGTAGGATTTTTTTGTTTTAATCCTTTTATCCTTTAAATCCATTAAATAAAGTGACTTGAAAACCAGCATCTGGCAGAATCATTGGGATCATTTTGCAAAATTTTTACACAAAATACATCTGACAGTATGTTCCTATCACCAGGATCCGTATTTTTGACTATCTGAGAAGGGAGCATTCCCTGGAAAGAGAGTGCTAGTGCTGGAAGTATCAATTAATGTATCAAAAGGTGAGTTGAAATTTAGTTGACATAATAAACGAAGAAGACAAAATAATTCAAAATTTAAAATCACATGGTTACATTTCTGTGTTATGTGTATGGAGAGTAGAAGTAAGTTGAAAAAGTGTCCACTTGTAAACAGCTACTATAGCGCCACCTTTTCAATACACTGATATGGTCCTCCTTACTTCTATCTTCCACAGCTGAGAGGAAAAAACATGGCCAAACAGAAGAATATAATAACAAATGAAAAAAAAAGAAATGATAAAGTTAGAATTTGTGGGAGAAGAAGAAAAGATAAACAAAGACATTGAATAAAATATATCAGAAAAGACGAATGACAAAGAAAATCAACAGAAAAATATAAAGTCAAGTTAATGGAAATGATTACTATGATGATGAATAAATTGGAACGAGCCCAAGATGAAGGACAAAATGAATCGTTAAACCGATATCTGGTAATTTATTAAAATATATTAAAAATTTTTAAGCCGGATTTTTCAAGAGGAAACTGGAAATTGCGATCTCCTAAATATTTGCAACTTTCACCACAGTGATGAACCAGTTACACGAAGGCCATTCGAAACCAAAACATATTTACCCCCCACTGGTGGTGCGCCCAGCGGATCTTTTTAAAATCTCCCCATTAAAAAGGTTAATTGCTAGTAAATTAAATATAAAGTGAACAATATCATTGATAATAAACGTATTTTAAATAATAATGTACCTGCCAAAGTGGCCAAATACCCACAATATCCTCCCATAGTTTCAATGACGAATACTCTTCTTTTAGTTCCTTGTGCGGATTGTCTGATCCGATCGCAAATTTCAGTGATTTCGTTCAAAGCAGTATCACATCCTAAGGAAAACTCCGTACCAGGTACATTGTTACTGATGGTACTTGGAATAACCATTATCGGAATACGGAACGCTTCGTATTTGTCGCGATTTTCTACGAAGTGAAGTCCCGCTTGATATCCCTATATATAAAAATATCATATTATTGATGGCGTTCCGTATATTGATATAAACGTAAATCACCTCAAATCCACCAATAATAAGTAGTGCTTGAATTCCGAATTCCGTCAATTTCCTTGCAATATCCTCCATTTTATCTCCTGGCAAGGATCTCTTCGTTCCTAAATAGGCACCGCCTTGGGCTACCCAACCCGTTACATCGGCCCAAGCTATATTAATAAACAAGTTATATTATCAATAAAAACTAAAAAGAAATAACATCATACATATTGTTTTAAAAATTGGACTCATTCTAATAAATATTCTACTCAAACATTACTTTCTGTCCACTCTCCACTCATTTGATGACAATTGACAAGTTGTCAACGTGTCACTGTCAAAAATAACTAAAGTGGGATAATCTGAAACATGGTACTTACCCATCTTTTTAACATTACCAGCTAAAAGACCCTCCAAACCATCATGAATTCCAATGACAGTGTCGCCTCGATATATGCAGTTTCTAACAAACGAACGAACTGCTGCGTTCATACCACAAGCCGGAGCTCCGATGTGAATTACACCCATTACGTAACCTTCCTGGGAAAATAAATATTTATCGTATCTTAAATTAAGGCAATTGTTGAATGCATTCAATTTTCGGCTGTGTCATTATTAATATATTTTTAAATCAAATAGTTTTATTTTGACAATCTACTGTATTATAAACAATAGATTTAAGGTTAATATTAGAATTGGAAACTGACAGGTATGTATGTATGTATAGTAAAAACCAAATAAAGTTGCGTTCACGTCATCATTGTGAACATTTGCAGCGTTGTCAGATTGTTCACGAAATATGGAAATTAACAGAAAATAACTGAAGTATACAAAAAACGTAAATGTAGAAAATTTCACAATATTATAAATAAAAACTACAAAAATATCGATAGTTTGCTAGTTTTCGTTTAATATAGTGTGGAGTTTTTTCGTTTACGTTTTTTGTTAATTAAATTTATGAATAGATTTCACAAAGTAAGGAATTATAGAATAAAAGTGGTAAGGTTATTACTGAGTTACCAAATCTTTTAATAAATAAATATAATAAAAATACAAGCAATAAAATAAAATATGTTTAATAATGAACGTATTTTCAAAGACAAAAACTAACATTGAACAAATCAACATATTGTGAAATGAAACTAGGCAGATTCAAATTATTGTTCATTTTCTTCATTTGATTCAACATCAGTGTCACTCTTTTCACTATTAAAATTCATAACTATCGGACTAATTTCTGGACGATCAAATATTCTTTCCCTCTCATACCATTTAAATATCTCTCTTCCAGTATGTTGTATAGAATTTTTCCACATATCAGGAGTTATCATGTGCAGTGCCTCGTACCACATGTTCAGGCAGTTATTCGCACTGTTACCATCCCTACCAGTATGCCTATTGTAGTAATTTTTTGCTATGCCCCTAATTAATTCGATAGAGTTGAATATGCAATGGTAAGGAGGTAGACGTAAAACTTTGTGTCCATACTGTTCTGCCATATCGTCCACTATATACTTGATTGGTGGCTTTGCATCGGCTATTCAGCTGTTTGGGCATTTTAACAATCACAGAAGAAAATGCTTTGTTGTTAAAAAAAAACAGTTCTGATTATAAATATTTGTTACAAGAAAATATTTTATAAAGCACGTAACTATAACCTCAAAAATCGATGACACTACACAAGTAGAAAAGTTACAAACAACGCGGCAACATGACATTATTTCTGGCAGTGACTATTTTACCGTCAATAATTGGAGGCTTCTTTATGAAAATTTTAACACAAATTTTTACATCGAGGGACATCTAAACCCAATAAAGCTATATTGCTTGTACAATATTTTGGTACAAAAGTTTTTATTGATTGGGTTACCTTTAGAACCGATTAATTAACAAATTTAAGTATATGCACTTTTCGATAGAAATGTAGCCACATATGCGATAGAAATACGACCTTGGTGACGTAAACGCAACTTTATTTGGTTTTTACTACATGTGTGTTTTTTGGGGTGACATTCACTGAGACCTAAAAGATCTATTTTGCCCCTTTACTTCTACTCAGTTTCTGAGGAGAGTCTCAGAAACTAGTAGTTCCTTTAGTCCTATTTCCCGGAGGAATTTTAGGATGTCTACAGGCTTCAACTTAGGCAAATGTTCCTCTTCTATCCAGTAATCTTCCAGGTGCTGTGTTCTAGGATTCTGGAGTGCTGTGCAGTTGGAAAGTATGTGAATGGAGGTTTCTTCTTCCATTCTACAAAATCTGCATTCTTCTTCCTCCACTATTTTGAGCTTTTTCAGGATCCCTGTTAAAACTCTTAGCGCAGTTTTACTTTGACTTATGCATTCTTTTGATCTCAACAGGTTGTAGTCACCCAGAAGAGTCTTTGATTGTATAAGCCCTACTAGATCTTTCCAATGGTCAGATCTTCTCTTTTTCTCGGCTTTACTTATTTCTTCCAATATTACATTGGGGCTGATTCCGCAAAAGGGTTCAGGCCCCCAGAAAGGTATTCTAGTCCCCCTCTTTGCTAGTTCATCTGCTATTTCATTTCCTTTATTCCAGTGTGTCCTGGAATCCATAGTAAGGTGACTATGTTGTTCTCGCCTAGTTCATTGAGTTTGTCTAGGCATTACCACACCATTTTGGAACTGATTACACAAGAGCTCAGTGCCTTAATGGCTGCTTGACTATCCGACATTATGATAATCCTTTGTCTTCTGTATCCTTTATCAATATTGAACTGGGCGCACTTTCTTATGGCGTGGATTTCCGCTCGAAAGATACTTAAGGTTTTTCCCAAGCTTTCAGAGTGTTTGGTTCCTGGACCCAGTTCCTTCTATTGCTTTTGAGTCGTCTGTGTACCATTGAATGGCATTCTTTCCAAGTCTGGTAATGGTATTTGGATCCCATTCCTTCTTGTTGCTCATTTCCGTAACGAATTTCTTTGAAAAGTTATACTTTTTCATCATACCGTCTTGTGGCATGTCCCAGGTTGTCTGATTTCTAAGAAGTGAGGAGGTGTTTTTTTTTAATGATTCACTCTCTACTTGTCTGTATCTTGTTCTTTCTGCAACACTTTCCACCACCATATGTAGAGGGGTGAGGTTGAAAATCACTTCCATGGCTGCCATTGGGCATGTTCTCATTGCTCCTGTAATGCATATACTGGCTAGTCTTTGAATTTTGGAGAGGTTTTCTTTCGTCGTCAATAGGCTAGTTCTACTACTCCACGCAATGGCTCCATAAGTGATGATTGACAGGTAAGCGGGGCTTAAAAAATCAAATGGACAGAGACAAACAACAGAAATGGATGTGTTTATTGTTTTTCCCATTCCACTGACAGCTTTGACATATACTGCAGCGACCAATATCGGAAAAAAAATTTCCGCGGAGAGGCCATCACTTGATGTTGACAAATGACATTTCTTCTAAAATATCAACTTTGCTACGAGCAAGGATCAGTTAACTTAATAGTTCAAGAATAGTTTTAAAAATGAATGTGGTTCAATTTTGATCTGTAGATCACCTTAGTACAACCGTTCTTTAAACCATACTATAAACTATTGTAAACTATCACTGGTTTGATTTTTTTCCATCAGACTGCGTGATTCAAGTTGTCAGTTCCCAATACCGAAAAATGTAGACAACAATTACCCTATATTAATATATTCACACAGTACTAAAAGCTGCTGAAAGATATTCATTATTCTAGAATATCTTTTTATTGACTGCAAATTAAAGAAAAGAAGACAAAGTGAATATAAATTATATGCTGAATGTGAAAAGTCTGCATTAGATGACAACAATAATTACAGAAAATAAAACAAAAACATGAAGCAATTCTTAATATTAGTAGCAGTATCTAGCTGGCTAATGTTTAGACATTATTAATTTGTTATTATTACTGTACAAGAAAAAATAACTTGAAATAATAAATGCTTGATTGATCTTTGATTCTTTTTAATTGAAATTAATCTTGGAAAAAAATAACAAATCTTTTCATAGGAGCAAAAGTAGACAAGATAATAATAATTATCTAATTGTACTGCCAACTCACCAGCGGCTCAATGTAATATTTGGTGATACCAAGACCGTTCACTAATTTATTAAACCTTCGAGAGGTTCTGAAGGAAATGCTGGATTGGTAACAAAAACGTCCAATCATTAGTCAATTAGTTAATAGTAAGCGGACAGGAATTCATCACACTAAGGTATATGTAAATACAGTCGACTGTATATTGATCGAGTCTGTTCATCTTCTGTTAATGAATCCAAGTCTATTAATTTTAGCAAAAATTAAATCTACTCACCGATCCCCACAACGTATCTTGCTGCTAATAGAATACCGTGTTAAAACAAATGAAAAAGCACATTAATAACCGACAAATTATCGAATTAAAAACAATGTACACTATTTGATAAAAAAGTTAGTTTGCGTTTGACATTTTTGTACAGGAATCTCTATGTTGCATTTTATAAATAACATAATTCAAAATATCAAATTTTTAGTTCGATAATTTATAAGTAAAACCCATATTGTTAATTTTATTATCAATAAGCACACTCCTAAGTAAATGATCTGAATATGTAAATTAGATTTTGTTTTATGTTACATGGAGTGGGATCATTGTTAATATACCCATTCAAATACATCGGTTCCACCAAAAATATAAAATAAAAAAGTTAATATAATTACAGTTAATTAATAATAGTTCTGTAAGGTTTTGTCTCATCTTATGAGATTAAGCATGTTTCTATAACTGGTACCTTTTTAAGACCGAAAGTCAATTGCTCAATTGTGAGTTAAACCTCTACGTAAATCCAGCTCTAGGAAGTGATTGCAGTGATTGACTTTGTCCAATTATACAGGGTGATTCATTATTGCGATAAAGTCCAATATCTTGTAAATAGTTGAAGATATTTGAATGAAATTTTGACTGATTCTAGCCAGCCTAGAGGCCCATATTTTAAAAGTAGTCGCAATTGTACAGCGTGTTCCAGAACGCCGTGCCAGATCAAAGTTATATTTTTTTAAATGGGACACCCTGTATTTGACTTCAAATTTGAATTCTGCTTGACTTTGCTATTACAATGATATGATATTAATGATTCAATAAATTTTGAAGTATAGTAAAGTAACCTTCATTGACCGATATAAAATACAGGGTGATCCATTTAAAAAAAATTGTAAAATCAATGTATTCGAGTTTGAGCTCGCCCTGTATACGGTTTCTTAGATATCGAATCAGTTCGATTGAATTGTAGTACTAGACGACTATCACAGACGTATGGCTATGAAAGATTAATTTTAAATTGTGCAGTTTAAAGTATACAGGGCGTTGAAGTCATTACGATTTACAGGAACAAGTGGTCAGAACTTTTTAAATACGCTGTATAACCCATTACAATATCATATCATTTGAATAGCGAAGTCAAGCAGAAGTAAAATACAGGGTGTCTCATTTAAAAAAATATAACTTTGATCTGGCACGGCGTTATGGAACACGCTGTACAATTGCGACTAATTTTAAAATATGAGCCTCTAGGCTGGCTACAATCAGTCAAAATTTCGTTCAAATATCTTCAACTATTCACAAGATATTGGACTTTATCGCTCTAATGAAGCACCCTGTAGATATCAGTAGAAATTATAGCAATGCTTTGAAACCCAACTTTTTCAGCTACTTCTTTAACTGCTATATTTTGTCAGAAACTTAACATAAATACAAACCTCTTATAGAGACAATTTACCTACTATTGGTAATCGTAGCCATCTATCTCTATATTTGACAGAACTGATGTATATCCACATATTACCAACATTTATGGTTATTCCAACATTAATAAACCTAATTAACGATAATAAACTCAAGACAACAAATAGGTACTGGACAAAAGCAACTTACTACAATATTAAATATGTACTATCGTCCATTTAAAAACCAGGATGAGTAATTTCAAATGCCTAACTCATACTACTAAAAGTTACTAGATTCAGGAACAACCCTGAGACGCCGGCTGTTTCCGATTACCTTTCTATAATCGATTATTTAAAAAAATATATGTCGATTAATCGATCACCCGATTAATCGATTATTTTTCGATCGATTATTTTGCCCACCCCTAATGTACACCACTGGATCAAAAATTGAAAATTATTTTTTCTACACCCACATGTATATTATCCATTTTCTGCACAAAATGGAAATGTAGGCCATATCGGTTAACTGAACGGATATGATTTCATATACATCCTAGAACGTATATGAAATCCACCAATCAGCATTCGAGTTTAGTATCCGTCACTCATATTTTTTCAATTTAAAAGCAACGTCAAAATAACTTGTCAAAAAAAGTCTCTCATAGAAGTACTGGATCAAGAATATTCATTTACAAAGATAAACTTAAATGAAATAATCCGTACAAATTAACAACAAATACTTAAAACAGAAAAAAATGGGTATTTAAGGGGACCCCAGATTTTATAAAATTATTTACTACATCTGACGTTATAGATAAACAATTTGCATATTCCTCGGTGGTCGAGTAGTAAGCAAACCAGACTCTCACGCGATAGACCCGGGTTAGATTCCTCGTGAAAAAGTTTTTTTTTTATTGTTAATTTTATTTTTAAATAATTATTCTGCTTGATATTGATAACGACAACAGGTAGACGTTTGAAATATTTAGCAGAATATTCATTATTATAGATAATGGTACGGTCCCTTCATGAGGGAGTCCGACTGGCAACATCTACTTATAACAGCATCGTATATTTAAAAAGGGAAACCGTAGCATTATACAAATTGGGCATTCAAGAACTGTACGTTTACCACAAAAAAATTAGTGGAAACATAGAATTGAATTGTTAAACTTTTAATTTGAAGTTATATTACAGTTTATAGAAATTTTTATTTTCTAGATTTTTTCCTAAGTGAGTCGTAGAAAAAATATGCTGTTCGACTCGTGTGGATTGTCTATATCGCACTTGAACGAATGAGCACTCCGTCTACGGCGTCGTTCTCAAACTTCGTCCTCGTGCGATATGGCCATCATATCTACACTAGTTGCACAACACCCAGTATTTCGAAAAGTAAATGTGCTAGACCCCTTAATCCTCATAACATTTTGTGCAATTTTACGAGAGGAATCTACATGCAAACGTTTTAATTACCCTTAACGTACGAGATGCTTATACCATCTTTGCGCGATCGTATTGAAATAAATTCCAAATAAAATAATTTAAATTTCTTCGAAATGGACGAAATGTCAAATATGACATTTATACTTCTCGATCAGTTTAAAATATATTTTGCATTTTGGTGAAATAGTTTTTATGCTATTTATTACTTTTCGACGTCTGAACGGTAAGTAAATCACTTACCGACGTGTTAAACTTAGAAACCAGTAAACACAACCTACCGTCCTGACAACCGATGCTGTAAATAAACAAAAAAGATCAATCGCGCAAAAAAAATTATGGAAATGATAGAAAAAAATGTATCCGACTAAATTCAAGTATATCACCTGCACTGCGAGTACCAGCTTTGCATAGAATTTTAATGTAGCATCGGTGGTTCAATGGTAGAATGCTCGCCTTCCACGCGGGCGGCCCGGGTTCGATTACCGGCCGAAGCATATGCTTCGTAAACGAGAGAGAGACTCAGGAGAGAGCACACGCACGCAAGTAAGGCATATAACGAACCAACGTAACATAACGTAACGGTCAGATATTTTGCGTCGAGATCCCCGGTCGCTCAAACCTAAACTGACGTAAAGTTCCAAAAATGATGTATACAACTGGGCGCAATCCGACCAATCAGACATCTACAGAATTGCCTTAAATTACTTCTCCTGGTTTTTATATATGGAAGGGGGTGTTACTTTCAGTTCTAGTTATTGTAATATGTAATGTATAAAAAAAAGATACAAAATCCAAAATAAATATTATAAAATCATGCTTTCAATAAAAACTGTACCTTTGTTAGATGCTTCTGGTAGCAAATATTAAAATGAGTATTAGATAGTGAGTGCATATCTTGACATCATTTCATGTCAAGCCATTACGGATATTTAAAATATAATATAGGTATGTATAAAAAGCCATAAATGCAATAAATAATTTATAGATTATCTCAATGTTTTGTTAATTGTGAAATTCAACTACAAAGTGAGGAAGATTTTTTATTTTCTAAGCCAAATGAATGAATGTAATTTTGATTAAATATTTCAAAGCTATAAACCCAACTAGTTGTAACTTTGACATTCAACACATCTGGTAAAAGAGCAAAAAAAAAAAGAAATCGCTAAATTTCTGGATAACAACGTAATAAAAAACAAGACATAAAATGATAAAGAGCACTTTAAATAAATACAACTTCAAAAATATTTATATGAAACTGAACTCACTTTACCACAGTTGAAAAGAACAGTTCACCTTAAAGCCTCCTTTTGAAAAAAGCGACTTGACTAACGTATTATTATGTATTTGATGACAATAGTTAATTCCATTTTCAAGTAAAAAATAATTAATTTTAATCTTATATGATAATACTTTTAATTCAGTTTATGTGTCCCAATCAATATAGTGATTTTTGCAACTTATACAAAATAAAGCAATAAGTACCAACATAAACCATTTAAACACTTACTTTTTCTTTGCTCTCATAAATTTCCTTAGGTGGTTTGAGACGAGTTAGGAGTTTGTAAGTTTCCAAATTTCTTTGGAACGACTTGCCTCTAAGTTCCACAGCTAATTCCCATTTCTTTTCCTCCATAGCCTACAAAAACAAAATTTAGAATAGACATATAGTACAAAATCATATAATTATTCAATAATATTTAAACTTATTTTTTACAAATCTTCACCTAATTTGTGAATTGATTGAAAACAAAAATAATCCAGTCCCAGCAAACTTACTTTTGCTACTGCTTTAGTTTGCTTCACTCCTTCCATTAAAGGAATCCTCACGGCTTGATTACCATCCAATGATATTACGCATGCTTCAGTCGTTTCATTAGATTCCATCAATGCCATGACTGCTTCAGCACCCATTCTAGAACCCTAGAATCAAAATACAATAGCTTTGATATTTTTGAAACTGAATTAAAATTTCACCAAGTTTTTAGTAAGAATTGTTGCATATTACATCTTTTCGCTTGTCCTGAAGATACAAAATATGTTTTGGGAGTAGATACTATAGAGATTTTTGTAGAAATTTAGAGGAAAAGAAACTAAATTAGTTTTGATAGGAAAAATATGTATTTTTTGTAAGTTCCTTGTGGCATTACTTATTATTTTTTCTCTTATTTTTTGGGAATCAAACCACAATAATGTTTTTTTATTTTTTATTTCGACGTTTCGGTAGCGTTCCAGCTACTGTTGTCAAGATTAACTAGTAATAAAAAAATTTTTATATCTGACACAACGAAAAAATATGACAACTAGACAATCAATAATATTTTGAAGTTTAAGACTACAAAACTTTGTTGTCAAATTTTATTAAGGTCCATTCATAGTAGATCACATCTCTGGTGGTAAAATGTAAAATAAAATATTCTATTTTATGGCCTTCTAACGATATGATAGACTACTAGAAATGGAATCCAGTGAAGTACACGTTCCAGGAACGGTTTTTATTGGGATAGCACTTTTTTTCCGCTTATTTTGGAAATGTTAATAAAACGCGTTTGTTGTTACTTTTTTGTGTATGATTATTTTTATTTTCAAAATATGTATAACTCAGTCTGGTGATTTTGTGTATTGAAGGTATTAACAACTATTCCAATGATAAATCATAAGAAAAACTGGATAGAAAATTATGATGCTATCCTGATAAAAAACGAAGAACAATCTTCAAAAAATTGCATATATCAGATATCTTGAATGCGATAAATTCTATTTAGGTGAAACATCTAGACCATTGAAAGTCCGAATAAGTGAACATAAAAAATATATCAAAGATAGGGAGTTCTTTAAGTCAGGTATTTGTAAACATGCTTGGGAAGAGGGGCATAAAATTCAAAGGGATTCAACATAAATAATATTGAAAGAGCCCAATAATAAAAGACGAAAAATCAAAGAAAGTGCTTTAGTACAACTAAATGCAGATAAATGTGTAGCTAGTATTTCAACCGAATGTAGTCAAATTTGGTTACCAATGTTAGAAAGAGAAATTTCCAATAATCAATTACCTGTGTTATCAGGATAGCATCATAAGTTTTTATCCAGGTTTTCTTATGATTTATCATTGGAATAGTTGTTAATCGATACACACTTCAATACACAAAATCACCAGACTGAGTTATATATATTTTGAAAATAAAAATAATCATATACAAAAAAGTAGCAACAAACGCGTTTTATTATCAACATTTCCAAAATAAGCGGAAAAAAGCGCTATCCCAATAAAAACCGTTCCTGGAACGTGCACTTCACTGGATTCCATTTCTAGTAGACTATCATATCGTTAGGTCATAAAATAAAATATTTTATTTTACATTTTACCAGAGAAGTGATCTACTATGAATGGACCTTGATAAAATTTGACAACAAAGTTTTGTAGTCTTAAACTTCAAAATATTATATTTTCGTTGTGTCAAATAGGGACCAAAAAATTATTTTATTACTAGTTGATCTTGACAACGGTAGCTGGAACGCTACCGAAACGTCGAAATAAAAAATAAAAAACATTATTGTGGTTTGATTCCCAAAAAATAAGAGAAAAAATGAAAAATATTTAATTGAGCTATTGACAAATGAGTTGTACAATTTAAAGGCAATAATTTTTATTGAAAATACTTACCAATATTCTATCGAAAGCTGATGGATTGCCACCACGTTGTACGTGACCGAGTACGGTGATTCTGGTATCTTGGTGCAAATTTTTAACAACCACATCTTTTACTTGTTCTGCTGTGATTGGGTCGCCGTTTCTGTCTATTGCTCCTTCTGATACTATGATGATATTCAAACGTTGACCTGCTGCTCTTTCCTATTATAGTACAATTAAAATTTAAGAAAAAAAAACAGATAAAAAGTATAGGATATCAAGAACACTCTGGAAGGTTTTCGGAGATAGTTAAAACATAAGTTTATTCGACAAAAAAAAGGTTCAAAATTCGTTTCAAGGGGTTTTCAACCTAAAAGGTCTCGAAAATACCAGAAAACTATCGAGCCGAATTTCACCAAATTTAACTTGGCAAATCTCAGCTAATACAATTGAACAACATTCAAGTAGGACTAATTTTTTGTAATAGAAATTATTAAATTTTAAAAACATCTTCCAGTTTGCCCTCAATTCATAAATATAATGCCAAAAAAAAGTAAGCATTTTATAAACATGCAACTATTAATGCAGTATTTGTTAATAAAAACAATAACAACAATACACATTTTCTATTACAATAGAACAAAAGATTTATTAAACATAGTATTGTTATTACTTATACAACAATTATTATAACTAGAGCAGATTTTACAGCCATGCGATTAATAAGCTAAGTGCTATAAAGCTTGAGTTAAATTAATCAACAAAAATAATAATTAAAACGGTTAATGGGCGAAATTAATATTAATTAAATGTGCCCCTAAGTGAATTATTATAATGTGCAGGTATTTTTCATTTCAAAAATAACGAATGATGAAAATAATCACCATCATTCAATATAACCCACATTGGAGGGAATAAACTAAATATTTTTGTAAGAACAGCATATTAAATTTAAAAATTCCATACGACGCCCCTGGTAGAAGGTATTTCAACTAACAGATTCAGTCCCTTTAAGTAGTAAAGTAGAAATATCTTATTTTGAGGAAATTCAATAGTGACCTATAATATCATAATTTTAAAATGTATATTTTGTTAATATACTAAACTGTCAAAGATTTTCCACTATAAACCTCCGTCCCGTTGGTTGTGGTTCAATCTGTATTATCATTTTTGAAAAATAATATCAACAGAATGATTCTAAATGTATATTTCACACACCGAGCATGTTTTAAAAGCATGAATATCATCTTCGAGCAAGAAACATACTAAAAGATTAAAATCACACTGCTGCCAGTGATATCTGCTATTGCTATACTTGTTAATCAGTCTGTGAGTTATTCGTTTAGTCTGTTTAATGATCCAAGAATAGAATCAAATAAAAAGATTGTAGGAAGTATATCTGGTAAAATAATTTCCATATATTTCCTATAGTCTTTGGAATATAAAAACCTTCAACAACACCAAGAGCTATAAAAAAAAACACAAAACAATGACGTTTTCTAACGATTCTAACATTATTCCAGTAATACCTGCTGTCTATAACGTCATTAGATTTTAAATAAGCGATCTGGATAAATGAAAAAAAAAATCCTCATTCATCTACATTCAAATTTTCGGCAATACCTGTTGAAGCTTTTCACAAAGATCTTCGGGCCAATTTATCGGTGCAGGTTCTTCAGGGATAAAAACGTAATCGGCTTCGCAAGTCAAAGAAGTAACTATTCCTAAATAACTGTAATTAATTGCCAATTGGGTTAATTAATAATTTTAAGGGACCTTAATAATTTCTTTATGTTGTCTACTGTGTATGTATACTTAGTGTGTTGGTTTATTTTCGATTGGGCAATAAATTAAGCAAACTTGTAATAAATAGTTTTCACCTGTAAATACAGGGTTCTTTAAAACTATGCCAAAAATAGCACTAGTACTGTAAATATAATAGAATAGTTTTTGGTACTTTGAAGTTATTCTTTAAAATCGCTATAGATGTGAAAATAATTTAAAATTAATGTTCAATGTTCAGAAAAGGAATTGGTACTAATCATGCTCTAGCCTATTTTACAAA
>CAJUYI010000295.1:166886-187802 GCA_910591695.1 Galerucella pusilla
GTCCATAAAAACGAAGGAATTGCCAACAGCTGCGCGCCATAGTCTCACGTGAGGATGTAAAATCTCTCTGAGATACCTATCACCAGTCATCGTTCCCTCCACATGAATTAATTCTGTGCTATCATTTAACATGATACCAGACCAAAACATAGCACTTCCTCCTCTGAAGGGCGGCACGGGGCGAGCATGGGCAAGCTGAGCAACTCTCGTTGGATCCCACCACACACGTATTCGATGGCTATCTTGTACCAAACAAATCCTTGTCTTATGGGTCGGCGACACCTCAAACCTGTCGCAAGTATTCGTCTTCGTAATGTCGAGATCGATACTTGAACTCCCAACGCATGTCTCATATCTCTTCGGAGTGCTGGTATTGCCATGGTCGGGTTTCTTCGGATAGTTAAGTGGATATAGCGGTTCTGCCGCTGATTAGTAAAGCCCGGTTCTGACGGGGCAATTCGTCAAGCAACTTAATTGCAGCAACTTCTCGCCGCAACTCGTCTCCTATCAAAGTTGCATAAGCGTTCACCATGCGTTCACATCATGTTCATACTATTGCAGCAATTTCTTAGGGAAATACTATATTGTTGCCAATATTCAAAATAGTCACCAAATTTTTATCAAAAGATAACCATAACCCAACTTTATAAATGATAAATTTAAATTTCCAAAACAGCGATTTATTGCTCAATTGCTTGATACTTGGATGTGTCAGTTTACACAATCCACAAAAGCAACAGTTTTTTAGGAAAATAAAGAATCTAATAACATAACATGGAGAAATAAATAACATACAAAGCACAGATACAAAGATAACACCGTAACTGACATTTCAGTTATTTATGCCAACAGAAGTTTTAGGTTTGCGTAAAAAAAGTTACCAAGTTGCTGCAACTTATGGCATAAAATTAGAACCAGTTCTATTTTGGGTGCAACTCGATTGCATTGATAAGTTGTACGGTAGGAACACCTGAACTGCATGCAATTTTGTCGCCGCGATCGAGTTGCAGAGACGAAATTGCACCGTCAGAACCGGGCTTAACACGCCTTCTACCGCTTCTAGGTCTATCACGAAGAGAATTGGTCTGGAGATACCGGTTCCATACACGAGACACATCACTTTGCCAAACGCCAACTCTGTTTGCCACGAACCTTTGAGAATGACCTTCTTCAACTAAAGCCACTATTCTTGCACGGTCAATCTCACTTATGACTTGACGATTCATGTTTGCACCTAAAATCGTAAAAATCAAATGCCTTGAATGTTAAAATGATCGCACTAAAAATGTTATCTTACAAAAAAAACTGTAAACATTTGTATATTTTAAAAAATATGGAAAATATTGAAATGGTAAACATTGATAAACAAGCCAACAAAAAATTGTTAGCGCAAAAAAATTCCTTCGCATCCGAAGAAGGTTATGCAAAACTTTTGAATCTATGTGTATTTTTCATGGAGTTATAGTCCATCTAATTTTCCAGCATTTTTTATAATTTGTATCAAGCCTTTATCCGCGTCTTTTGGCGCACTAGGCAACCGCACGTACATAATACAATGTTTATGTACAGTGGCTCCCTTTCATATTCATTCATACGTTTGAATCTTTGTACCATTACCCATGTTATCTACCTATTCCCATTCCAGAAGCTTCGTGTCTTCTATATAGGCCACCAGTTTATCTGGTATTTTTGCACATAGGTTCACTAACTTTGCCCATCCTGTGCAAATGCTTCATCAGGGTACAGGTCGGTAACTCCCATCATGTGCCGGAATCCATATTTAGAGACACTTTGTTGTTTCTTGCCAGCATGTTACAGTTTTTTTTAGCTCCCTTTTTAATAGCTACGGTAAAGTAATAAAAGCTTTAGCTTGCCACTGGAGAATACAGATGGGGCAGTAGTTTAATTTCATTTATTTTAAATGTAATATTTAATTTAATAGTTTTTGAAAAATCAAGGGCTGAATAAATTTAATCTAAACCTTTTTATTTTAAATAATCACACTTATTATCTTTTTACTAACACATGCTGTATTTGAGGTTGTTTAAATGGAAGGATGACATCACTTGGACTACTCCAGATGACATAGCTTATAATCTGTATACTAAATTTGAATTTGACAAAGATGCATCGGGTTTGTATTCTGATGAGACTGAAGTAACAATTTTGAATAGTATGTATTATGTAAGTATTATAAAAAGAGTCTAAGATTACTACACATTGAATGGTAACTGTTTATGGTATACTCCATTCCAAGATATTTAGTTTTAACTTTCCATTTTTAGAGCATCATGTTAAAAATAGAAGAAACTCAACCAGCGGCTTTTGGTTTGATAGAAAATGAACTTCCGGCAATTTTTGGAGAAAATGACGGTCTGTTCATTAAAGTGAAGGTTAAGGATTATTTGTTTGAAGGACTAAAGTTTTGCGAAAACGAAGGAGCGGAAGGTGGGATCGCAGCTTCAATGTTTTGTAAGCGAGTTATAGGAAAGCTGAAAGACTCCAGAAATTTGAGATTGGAAAACAAAACTATTTTGTTCGCTAATATGTATTATGTAAGTAATTATCCATTATCATTTTTTTGATGACAACGTAATTATTTAAAATTTAACGAGAGAGACATTTATGTCAGTTTTAAAATCTTATACAGTCACTACCTACCACTTATGGAAAAAAATTATTTATGTCACTATTTTCGAAAATTATAAAAAATACCGAGACACCTCAACTTTTGAATTGAGTTATGCTTTATGTAAACATAAATGTAAATGTACAGGGTGATTCACGCAAGTATGCCATAGTCGGTGTTGTTTTTTTTTAATGAAACACCCTGTATATTTGCATATTTTTGAAATCCTCTTAATGAACCGATTCCAACAAACTGAATAATGTATGGTCAATTATGAATTATACAGGGTGAAATTTTTATTTTTACAGTTATTAAACACAAACATAAAATACCTGATGTATTTGATTTTAATACATTAAAATAAATGCTCAAAATGTTCTCCACCTAGTTGTTGGCAATAGCACAGTCTCCTATAGAACTCCTCCTTAACTTTGTTTAAAGTTTGAGGTGAAATATCCCGTGTTTCTGTAGTTATCCTGACTTTGAGGTCTACAATGCTAGTTGGTTGTGTTGCATATACTTTGTTCTTGACATAACCCCACAGAAAAAAATCTAACGGCGTAAGGTCTGGCGATCTAGCTGGCCACTCAATAGTACCTCTTCGTCCAATCCATTTATTGGGGAAGATTTCATCTATATAAGTTCTTACCATTAAAGCATAGTGGAGTGTTGCCCCGTCTTGCTGGAACCAAACATTTTCATTCGGTAAGCTAGGGTCTATTGCGTTGGGATATAAGTTTGCCAACGCAGGAATAACTTCATTTTTAAGCATATTTAAATATTTTTCAGCTGTCAAATTTCCATCTATAAATATGGGACCAATAATACCGGCCCAAACGTTCACCTTTTGAGGGTACTGAGTATGTGTCTCACGCATCCAATTACGATTCTCTGCTGACCAATATCTACAGTTCTGTCGGTTTACCTCTCCATTCAATGTGAATGTTGATTCGTCAGAAAAAATAATGATACCAAGAGCTATCTCATTTCTGTTAAGCTTATTCATCAATCTTTCGCAGAAATCCATTGTACGATCTGGATCCTCTTTCTGTTAACTCCTGTACAAAAGTTAATTTTTCTCCAAATGACATTAAAAGCGGCCTTTAAATGACACTTGTCAGGCTTAGAACTTGTACTATTATTGCGTAGGCAGAAAAAGTCCACTTTTACTGCCTAGGCAGAAAAAGTTCGTTGCTAGGCAACCTTCCAAGTAATAATTTAAATCAAACTGGTTATTAAAATTGACAATGACATTAAGAAAACTCAAAATTGATAATGAAACGCAATTTAAATATGCAAAAGTCGATATTGCGTGGAATTGGAACAAATTTGAAGAAAAAATTATATGTTTCACACGGCAGAAAAGCAGGTTTAATGCCTTGGCCTCGCAAACACCAGCCGCGGTATTAAATCTTATGCTTTTATGCCTAGTAAAACAAATAACTATTGTAGGGATGAAGTTTTTCTTTATGAAGACATCTTAGAACAGTTTTGTATGACTAACATTATTTTCACGGGCAATTTGACATGTACTTGAATTTGGATTCTCTTCGACACTTAACAAAATATCAACTTTCACATCATCTTCAACGAAGTGTGGTTTTCTTTTAAATGGTTTGACATGTCCAAGTTCTCTGAATTGTGCATGAATTTTAGACACAGTACTTTGTGAAATATTAGGCAATTCGGGATACCTGTGATTAAATAAGTTTGCCACTTCAACTTGACTTCTGCAGTTATCCCCGTACTCGATCATCATTAAAATCTCAATTCGGTGAGTCTCAGTTAAATATTTCATTGTTATGTCGACAAGGAAAGAGTGTTTGACAAAGATTTTACTTTTTCAGTATAAACTGTCAACACAACTGTCAACTGACAGAATAGAAAACAATCCACATTATTTACCGATTTAAAACAATCCCCATTATTTACCGATTTTGTCTAATTATTGGCGTTTTTAGGCAATTTTTAGGTATTTATGATAAAATTCATGGGCGTAGCAGGTTTTGTTTAATATACAAATACGTCTAATAATTAGTTAGTTTAGATTTTTGATAAATCCATATTTAGCTAATTTAAAAAAGTACCAATATTTCATGTGTAATAAATTATTAATTTTAAAATTTCACCCTGTATAATTCATAATTGACCAAACATTATTTAGTTTGTTGGAATCGGTTCATTGAGAGGATTTCAAAAATTTGCAAATATACAGGGTGCTTCATTAAAAAAAACAGCATTGACTATGGCATACTTGCGTGAATCACCCTGTACATTCAAATTTATGTTTACATAACGCACAACTCAATTCAAAAGTTGACGTGTCTCGGCATTTTTCACAATTTTCTAAAATAATGACATAAAGAATTTTATTCCATAAGTGGTTTCCACACTGTATAACCTGCCGAAGGATTTAATTATAAACAATGTCTTCCATCAATTAGTTCCTGGTTACACTGTTGTCAGGTGTATTTCAGTTTCACCTAGATCTGCAAGAATTACTTGAGTCAAGTAAATAACTTTACAGATTTTTTTGTAAAACACGCATATGATCTCTGGTCGTTCGAATGGTCAAGAATATCAAATATCCATATAAAGTTTATCAAAAATCAATTGCATAAGCAAAAGCGTTTTTTCTCTCTTGTCGACTTTTCCCTTTTATTAGGCAGATGCCGAATTAATTTGTTTGGCAAATTGGATTTATTTAAGGATGAAATGAAATAATTTAGTTTATTTATATCTTCATTAAATTGTTTCATTCATCATATTTATTTTATCTACTCTAGAACATTATATGAACATTGGAAATGTAGAGAGTTAAAAAAACAAAATGTTTTAAAATCCTCAATTTTAATAGACACAGGGAACGAAACGGCACCATACCAAAAAGTTAGGTTATACTTATTTTAATTCTTTTTCAGAAAAATAATACGCATTTAGGAAGATTTACAGTGAAATCTGGTCAAAAAAATAAAGAAGAAGCCGGAATATTGAATCTATATAATGGAAAAGACTACATTTCTGCTTGGGCAGGCAATAAATCTATATGTAATAAAATAAGAGGTGTCACAACCGTTTTTCCGGTTGGCGTTAAACCGAATATGATTTTTGAGTTCCATGGAGAAGATATTTGCAGGTAAAAACACGTCAATATCGAAATAATAATTATATTTTTATTTTCATATTTTTTTATTATAAAAAGTGAAATTAATTAGAAAAAGTTGGTATCATTTGTAAGAGTTTGTTTAATTGGTTCTAATTAAATTTTAATTTTTGTATCCTGATTTTAGAACAGTTGCTTTAGAATATTCCTCTGAAGAAATGGTAAAAGGCATCAAAGGTTTAAAGTTCGTGGCAAAAAATGACACCTTCAGTGCCTCCAAAAAGGAAAATTCTTGTTTTTGTCAAAATAAAACTGTAACTTTTGATAACAATTTAGGATGTGCCAAAGATGGAATTACGGATTTGAGGACTTGTACAGGTGAAAACATAATAAAATCATGCTAAACATTATTTCATTATGCACATTTCTTAAATTATTTGTTTATTTGTTTCGCTATTAATATTATTTAGGTCTGGTCGATGTTTAAAAAAATGGGCTAAACTACACATAGATTCAAAAGTTTTGCATCACCCTAAATCTCCGAATAAAAAATGTGTTCATTATAAATGGATTAGAGATTAATCAAATAATTAGTTTCAATAAAAAAAAAACGTGTATATTTGTCAAAAATTTTTATTATCCAATAATAAACTTGCTTTAAACATAAAAAGTATTCTTAGAAATTAAATATAAATTGATTCTTTTTAAAGAAAAGGTTAAGTGAGAACCTGCATGAGAACTTTTAATAAAGAGTATTTCCACCTCTAGATTTATGCAAGTTTGAAGTCGCCTGCCCATGCTGTTTACCAAATTATTGATATTCTGTTGAGGAATATTTCGCCATTCTTCTTGGGCCGCATGAACAAGCTCTTGTACACTCCTGGGTGGATTTCTGCGTGCTGCCACTGCCCTGGCAAGCATGTCCCAAGCATGTTCTATGGGATTCATGTCAGGAGATAGGGCGGGCCAGTTCAAACGATTGATCCCTTCAGTTTCAAGATACTCATTTACAGCTCTGGTCCGATGAGGTCGGGCTTTCTCGTCCATAAAACCGAAGGAATTGCCAATAGCTGCGCTATAGTCTCACGTGAGGATGTAGAATATCTCTGAGATACCTATCACCAGTCATCGTTCCCTCCACATGAATTAATTCTGTGCGATCATTTAACATGATACCAGCCCAAAACATAGCACTTCCTCCTCTAAAGGGCGGCACGGGGCGAGCATGGGCAAGCTGAGCAACTCTCGCATTCGATAGCTATCTTGTACAAAACAAATCCTTGCCTCGTCGGAAAAAAACACCGAATTCCAAAATTCTCCAGGCAAGACCGCGTGTTCTTGAGCCCACTGTAGTCAGCGAACACTGTGCTCAGGTTGAAGTCTGGGCACTCTTAATGGTCGGCGACACCTCAAACCTGTCGCAAGTATTCATCTTCGTAATGTCGAGATCGATACTTGAACTCCCAACGCATGTCTCAAATCTCTTTGGAGTGCTGGTATTGCCATGGTCGGGTTTCTTCGGATATTTAAGTGGATATAGCGGTTCTGCCGCTGATTAGTAACACGCCTTCTACCGCGTCTAGGTATATCACGAAGAGAATTGTTCTGGAGATACCAGTTCCATACGCGAGACACATCACTTTGCCAAACGCCAACTCTGTTTGCCACGAACCTTTGAGAATGACCTTCTTCAACTAAAGCCACTATTCTTGCACGAACAATCTCACTTATGACTTGACGATTCATGTTTGCACTTAAAATCGTAAAAATCAAATGCCTTGAATGTTAAAATGATCGCACTAAAAATGTTATCTTACAAAAAAAAACTGTAAACATCTGTATATTGCAAAAAATATGGAACATATTGAAATGGTAAACATTGATAAACAAGCCAACAAAAAATTGTTAGCGCAAAAAAATTCCTTCGCATCCGAAGAAGGTGATGCAAAACTTTTGAATCTATGTGTATTTATAAACGTGTAAGTAAAATGTCACGGTAAAGGAAACAAACTAAAATACAAACAAAAGACCATTTTTAACATAAAACGGTTCGTGATAATAACCATCACTTTATTTAGTTTTCATGTGATCACCCTGTATAGAAGATGATTTAATTTGTTTACCTTTCTTCGTATATAAAATAATAATCATTGCGTTGTGAAGTAATAGTTAATTATGTATCAATAGTTGAAGGTTAGCTGCATTATTAATGGGTAATCAATTGAATTGTGGTGGGAAACTGAACGATACACATGATGTGTTGTTTTCATTGTAAATTAGAAGGTTCTACTCAAAAACTACAGGTAGAACCATCTGTATTTATAATCCAAACAATATTCAAAACATGTTATGTAATCTGAACTAGAGGAAATATTAATTTTCAAATAGCTATTGCGTTCGGGTAATTTGCTACCTGTGTTATAGTTTGTCTCAAAATAACGACTTCACTTTTGCCTGCAATCATAAAATTAATGGGCCAATTGCAATAAATCATATGCTGTAGAAGAGCGCTGTAAAACCTTAGCTATTGACTTAATGAAAAAATGATGCGAATAAAAGTTGTTCCTCAGAAAACGATCTACAAAAATGGTCAGATATCATTTTTTCGTTAAATGATAAAAAAAAGTTACATCGAAAAATATAAATTTTTTTCTCGAATTTCTGAAGATTTTCGCTTATAACTTTTTTATTTATAGTTTAACGACAAAAAGTTACTGGACCAAAGTTGTAGAGAATTTAATTTGCAACAAGAAATGTTGACAAATTTTTTTTATGAAATAAATAGTTTAAGAGATATATCGTAAAAACCATTTCAACCTCTATTTTCAAGATGGCGGCCGTGGGACAAGGGTGGCGACCCCACAAACTTGGTTTTAGCTTTACACTGACCCCCCCTACACATCAAAAAAATGAAATTGCGCCCTCTAAAAAACGCAAGGTATGGCCTAAAAAAATAAATGTAACATTTCAATGGACTAGATTAAATTCACAAATATCTATCTTTTTGTATTTTTATCATACATACTTTGTTTTCTATTTAATATGTGGAGACCATTTCTCTACACTTTTTTCTTGTTCCTCCTAAATAAGAGATTATTAAATACTATCATTGTATAAAGATGTGCTCATAGTTATCTGCTTCATTAATATTTTTCCATATAATTATATCTGCAAAAATT
The DNA here is from genome assembly GCA_910591695.1 of Galerucella pusilla. Classification (NCBI taxonomy): domain Eukaryota; kingdom Metazoa; phylum Arthropoda; class Insecta; order Coleoptera; family Chrysomelidae; genus Galerucella; species Galerucella pusilla. Next base: position 175,798 of record CAJUYI010000295.1, read on the forward strand.
TAAATTAATAAATCTCCTAAATGTCACTTAATAGAATTTTAAATAATACTTAATAAACTTCACACGTTTCACACATTTCCTGGTTAAAAAAAACCTGTCCAATTTACAATATTTCTTGTCCCAGATCCACCCGAGAGGTTAAAAGTCTTGCCGATTTTACGCAAGTCATACAGTCTAAGAAAACCAGTTATTTTCAGACTAAACAGTAATATAAATTCGAAGATCCACACTGTTAACCTTTAGTTAATGATGTTCCTTACAATATTCTTAGCGGTACTACCGGTACTACTCGTCAATGTCACAAAAGCAAAAGTATACGATAGATGCGAGCTTTCTAAAGATTTACAATACAAATACGAGTTCTCTAAAGAGCAAATATCTAAGTGGATATGCATAGTGCAGCACGAATCACAGTTTAATACATCTGCAATGAACCATGGTACCGGAGACCACGGTTTGTTCCAAATTTCACAAATTTACTGGTGCTCTACAAACAGTATAGGTTATGCTTGCAATGCCAATTGCGCTTCATTCAGAGATGACGATATTAGTGATGATGTGAAATGTGTTAAGAAAATTTATAAGGAACACACGAAAATTTCTGGAAATGGTTTTGACGCTTGGACTGTTTACAAGCTATATTGCAAAGGAGACACTAGTAAATACTTGAAAGGTTGTCCAGATAATGAAATAGATCAGATTGTTACAGAAGAAAACGAAGAACTGGATGAAGATGGTTATAATTTTCCACCTTTACCAAAAACTGCTCCGAAAATTTTCAATCGGTGTAGTCTAGCTACGGAGTTGAAAGAAATTCATAACGTACCAATAAGTGAGCTAGCTACTTGGGTGTGTATAGCTCAACACGAATCGAGCTTCAACACTTCAGCGGTTAATAAAGGCGGTGATCATGGTTTATTTCAAATATCCGAACTCTTTTGGTGTTCCACATTTAAAAAAGGAGGAGGATGTAACGCAAAATGTTCCCAGTTTACTGATAACGATATAACAGACGATTTTAAATGTGCTCGTACCATTTTTAAGGAGCACACAGTTATTTCGGGAAATGGCTTTAACGCTTGGACTGTTTATCCAGAATTTTGTAACGGAGACAATGGTAAATACATAGGAGGATGTCCTGGAATTGATAAAACTTTACAAACAAAAAAACTCAGCAAGCAATTAAATTTACTTCGACCTGTAGAAATTAATAAAGTATATCAACGTTGCGAACTAGCGCAAGAACTAAGATTTATACATAAAGTACCGGAAAATCAAATTTCTACTTGGGTATGTATTGCTCAGCACGAATCGAATTTGAATACTTCAGCTCTTGGTAACGGTGATCATGGAATTTTTCAAATATCCGAGAAGTATTGGTGTTCGCAGTTTGGTAAAGGATCTGGATGTTACGCAAAATGTGAAGATTTTAGAGATGGTGATATAACTGATGATATCGCTTGTGCACAAACAATCTACTACGAGCACGCTGGTATTTCCGGAGATGGTTTCAATGCTTGGGCTGTATACGCGCCATTCTGCAGAGGAGATACTGAGCAGTATATCGATGATTGTGTACATTCAGAAGATAATAATAGTATTGAAGAAGTTAATGACAATATCCTGCAGAAAATTGATACTTTAGTTCCAATCTCATCTTCTCCCTATTTTAATAGTATTGCAAATATAATTACAGAAGAAAAAGATGTGAACACAAAACAATTTAACCCAATAAAAGTTTCACAATCTAGTTCTCCATTTAAAACGAATATATTACCAATATTACCTGTGAAGACACCAAGCTCTGCAGACGCTTTCATAGGTGAGTCAAGAAAATCTAAGCAGTTGGAGTCTAGAGCTGCAGAGCCAAGTAGGCCTAGACCTCCGTTTCCTCAAAGACCTAGTAATCCATCAGAAAAACAAAGACCTCCAAGGCCTCCCAGACCTCCAGGATATAGCGGACCACCCAGACCTTCTGGAAATAACGGACCTGTCAGACCTCCAGGAAATATTGGACCACCTAGACCTGCAGCGAATGGTAGACCTCCAAATCCACCCAGACCTTCAGGACCTCCACGACCTACAGGTGCTTCTAGACCTACCACTCCTAGACCATTTAACTGGAACAATCTACCAGGAGTTATTTTTACTTTATGGCCCAGTTCTACTACAGGCCCTGTTTCAACTTCTGTGTATTCTACAAGCCCGAAGCCTTTACCAGGACCTAGTTTAGTAGTTGATAGTTATTCAAATCTTGAAAGTAAATCACGGGATAGGAGCTATATGAAGCGGGAGCAACAGTTTTATAAGACTAGTTTTCCCGGTTATTCCTATTTTCGAACAAATTCGGGTTTTAGATTGATACAATCTATTTAAATTTTAAAATTTTAGAGACTGATGTAGATAAATTAATGTAAGGACTTTTGTGCGTTTATTTTTTAAAGGGAGTCCCGTTATGGTGTCCTTTCCACATTTATTGTATGGAGACTTGGAGTACCAAACTAGTGTTCAAGGAATGGAACCAAACAAAGCCAAGCACGAAACATTTATTGTATTGGAACCAGTGAGTATTAACATATCAACATAACTTTTCTTTTAAAACAATCTTACTACTATGTTTAATCGAAAAAAATTTAAACCAGTCATCATTTTATACCAATCAGAAGCTTTATTTTAACATTGCTGCTATGGTAACCAGTAAATTATCTGAAATTTTTTTATTCACATGAGCATGTAGTGAGAAAATTGTATGAAATCAATTGCCATTTTACCTACTCAATTTATAAATAAATTAGAAAATGTTAACATATTTTCCACCTCTTTTCTCTTTTCCAAATTGCGATATTTCTTTTAAAAGTAAAAATCCCACTCAGTGGGTTATTATAAAGATATGCCACTAGTGTAAATGTGAAGCTGTCCACATTATTTTGAAGTTTATTAAATTTGAAGCATTATTTTCTGTTTTTATACAGTGTCCCCTTAAGTTCGCACCATATGGGAATCTTTTTTATTATCAATTTTAGCAAAAAAACTTATTCTTCATAAAAAGTTCTAAAATCTGAAATGCAATTATCAGAAATGCAATTATCAGATATCAATTTTTCTTAGTTTTATACGAGGTTTCTCAAAAAATATGTACTTCATTCAAGAGTAAAGTACCTTTAAATTTGACAATATCGACAAATAGTATTGAAAAAAGTTGATAAGAACTGAAAACTACGCTCAAATCACTGGCGGATCTGAGGGGGGGCCATGGGGGCCATGCCCCCCCTTGATATTGGTTCAACAACCAGAGTCTGGATATGCAACTAAGCCTTTGATTGGTTTTCAACAAGAATGAAACACACGTTATATGTTTTACAAACCAAAATTATTCGTTGTATTGATTCTCAAACATCCCAAATCCACATGTTTTTAAATTTCATACAAGACGAAGAAGTTTTTTTTCGTTGAGGCGAATAAAAAGTTGGCTCCGATCTACTATTTCAGAAGATAGGCTATCTGGCTTAGCCATTATTAACGCCCATCCGGACATTGAGATCAATGAACAATTAGTTATTAACAAATTTGCCAACAGTGGCCCAAGGCATATGGATTTTGTTTTATAAATAATAATTTGATAAGTTTTTGTTTTAGGTGTTTTATTTTGAGAGTTTATTATTCATTAGAATTTATTAGAATTTTGTTTTTGCTTGTTTCGCCATATTTTGTTCAATCTTATTTATATTATTGTTCACTGGTTTCAGTTGTTTCAAATAAAGAAAATATATATTTATATATAATTCATTTCTATGGATTTTATTACTTTGGTTACAAATTTCCATTAATTCATGCCCCCCCCTGAAAAACTCCCTAGATCCGCCAGTGGCTCAAATATGCAATTGCATCCATTTACATTAAAAAAATAGGTTTTGTGCTTGTTTAATATTGTTTCTATTTTTTTTCTCTCTTATTTTTTGGGAATCAAACCACACTTTTTTTATTTCGACTTTTCGGTAGCGTTCCAGCCACCTTTGTCAAGATTAACTAATGATAAAATAATTTTTGGTCCCTATCTGACACAACGAAAAAAATATGACAACTAGACAATCAATAATATTTTGAAGTTTAAGACTACAAAACTTTGTTGTCAAATTTTATTAAGGTCCATTCATAGTTGATCACATCTCTGGTAAAATGTGAAATAATAGTATATTAAAGTATAAGTGGATATTAAGGTCTTTAAAACACGCGCGATTTTTGGAGGCACTGAGGCGTGCTTTAAATAGGTAAAATGGTTAACCAATAAAAAAAATATTTTATTTTATGACATTCCAAAGATATGATAGTCTACTAGGAATGGAATCCAGTGAAGTGCACGTTCCAGGAACGGTTTTTATTGGGATAGCGCTTTTTTCCGCTTATTTTGGAAATGTTAATAAAACGCGTTTGTTGTTATTTTTTTGTGTATGATTATTTTTGTTTTCAAAAGATGTATGACTCAGTTTGGTGATTTTGTGTATTGAAGTGTGTATCGATTAACAACTATTCCAATGATAAATCATAAGAAAACCTGGATAAAAACTTATGATGCTATCCTGATAACGCAGGTAATTGATTATTGGAAATTTCTCTTTCTAACATTGGTAACCAAATTTGACTACATTCGGCTGAAATACTAGCTACACATTTGTCTCCATTTAGTTGTATTAAAGCACTTTCTTTGATTTTTCGTCTTTTATTATTGGGCTCTTTCAATATTATTTTTGTCGAATCCCATTGAATTTTATGCCCCTCTTCCCAAGCATGTTTACAAATACCTGACTTAAAGAACTCCCTATCTTTGATATATTTTTTATGTTCACTTATTCGGACTTTCAATGGTCTAGATGTTTCACCTAAATAGAATATGTCGCATTCACAAAATATCTGATATATGCAATTTTTTGAAGATTGTTCTTCATTTTTTGGTTTTGTTTTTGTTAGTATAGATGTCAACGTATTGTTAGATTTGAAGCTAGTTCGAATATTGAATTGATTACCAATCTTCTTAATTATTTCTGATAAAACCCTAACATACGGTATTGGCAAGTTTTTAAAAATTATGTTAGCTGAATTATTAATATTATTGTTATTATTATGGGGTATTAACAATGAGCCCTTCTCTATATTCTTAATTTCTTTATTTACAAATTCTGCCGGGTAATTATTGGCATTTAAAACATTTTTTAGTAGTTTTCTCCTTTGTGAAATTATTATCATTAGAATAAGAGAAAAAATAATAAATAATGCCACAAGGAACTTACAGAAGATGTTTCTATTTTCTTAATAACGCTACCATCATGGAGACTAGTCTAGTCTAGATAATTGTATTTTAGACTTTGGAACATGCAGAACTTTTTATGAAGAATAAGTTTTTTTCCTAAAATTGATACTTAATAAAAAAGTTTCCCATATAGTGCGAACTTAATTGTATGTGTGAGCCTTTTGTGACTTTCAATAAATTATTTTTATTCTCAAGATAATTTTAATGTAAGTAAAATACATAATTAGGGCAAATAACTAGGTAATTATATAAAGCTTTAACACGAACTAATAACAAATAAAATATAAACCAAAAATTTTTGTGTTGATTGGTTATGATTTTTTTGTGCCTAACTTCAATTTATACTAGTGACGTCAAAATGTAAAAGACTTATTTTAAAAATACGATTTTTCAACAGTATTAAATCATATAAAATGTTAATTTGTTCCATGTAATTCACAAAAACATCGAAAATCGAATGTAGCCACCAACTTTTTTTAGTAATTTACTTGGACGTAACCGTGAAGACCTTCAGTAAAAACAATATTCATTTTTAAAAACTTTATAATATCTTAGATGTTTCATTAAATACTTTTTATTCAACAGATCAGTGGTACACCATTGTACGCATCTCAAAGGATACAATTTAATATGTTCATAAGACCAATTGAAGCTTTGGAAAATTTGGCCAATGTCAGCAAAGCTTTGATGCCACTTCTTTGGATCGAAGAGGTTTGTTTCTATAACATAAATTAATGCTGAATTCATCAGTTATTTTTTGACAACTATAAATGCTCCCAGCTGGGGTAAATATCCAGAACTATTAAATATCCCATGTTGCACAATATACTATTAGGTACTTTTATTTTTTTTTTCAGAGTGTTATAATCGGCGACCAATACATTGATATGATGAATTCGCAACTTTTCCATACCATGAATTTAATCAACATCGTCACTTGGACCGTCTTAGTGATTGGAGCTGCATGTTTGATCGTTACAGTCCTAGTAGTAATCTACAGACAAGCTCCTTGATCCATCCAGGAAAAGCCTTTTCCTTTTGTCAATTAAATGAATAAATCATGCACATTACAACTGAATGTATAATATGTAGGTCGTTGTTTGGTTTGATCTACTAAAATAAGTCTGATACTACTTTAGTACTTAGTATGAACTTTAATGTAAAGTTGTGTTTGTGTGGAGTGTTATTATATGTATAAGATAATATTAGTGCACAGTTTGTTGACTTGGAATTCAGTAAAGCTGTATATTAGAATATACAATGGGTTGAATTTTTTTAAATGTAAGATTTTTCCATCTTGCACTTCCGAATATCCCTGTATTCATAATTTCACATCTACGATATTCCTGAATTTTTTCCATATTCTACCACTATCTGAGAGTATCCATTTCAAATTTCAACACGATATTCTAAATATTAAGGTTTCTATGATTTTTTGACTCTAAGTATGCACAATATCTGGAATTTTCAAATTTTCAAAATCTACACCACATGTTTACCCATAGTTTGGAGCACTGGAGTTTACTAATTTGACCCCGTAAGATCCGAAAATCAGCATAAAAAGTTCGGCAAACCTGTATTAGAAGTTACAGTTTGTTGGATTTGTAAAAATGCAAGATTTCTCCATCGTGCACTTTCCAATGACCCTGTATTCATAATTTCAGATCTACGATATTCCTGATTTTTTTCCACACTTTACCACTATCTTAGAGTATCTATTCCAAATTTCAGCAAAATATTCCAATTATTAAGGTTTCTGACTCCTCTGTTCATAATTTTTTCGTTGTTTGACATTTTAATAATTATCTAACTCAATTCAGAGACAGTTTTCTGATGGATCCAAGTTTATATTATTTAATTATACTTCACATCTGGTTTCCAATATATAACACACTGTAGTGTATTCATCATCTACAAAATGTCCACAACGTTAAAAGAAATAAATTTTTCTCACCCTGTAAATTGCCCGGCTATCCAGTCTTTCTAGGTACCTCTGTAGTATCTCGTCGTCCCTTAACCCCTCATTATTCATTGTTGTGCGAAAGTGTTCACAAGTGCAGTGTTACAAAAACTTAAAATGCCGAAAAGAAAACGCGAATCTAGAAAATCTAAGAACAAGTACAAAAAATTATTTGAAAAGTTAATGAGTAAGCTGGAAAGCAGCTCTTCAGAATGTAAGTACAATAATTATTGTTATTTTTTGGTGGTAATAAATATGAAAACAAACATACGTAATTGCTCATTTAACGTGAAAGAGTTGTCCTTTTTGGTAATCCTTTTCACAAAGAAAGACTGATAAACAGAATATGCAATAACTCTACTTTATGTGGGTTGTGTAAGCCAACGTTCGTACTGCCACTTTATGTGGCACAGAATGTTACGTATTCTGCCACCCCGGGGTTGAAAATCAGTAATTAAAATCAGCGATGCGTTTATCGATCGTCTGTGACGTGGACCTTATCTTTTTTTTTTCTTAAACTTACCTGGCTTGTTTATGCAGGGTTTTTTCATTATCAGTAAAGAGATTGAAAGGTCCACATTTTATTTTATAAAATATATATATTTTTGTCGCTGCTTCTACACAGTGAGCGAATAAAATACTTTTTATTGTTATCATTGTCATCCTGAAAATGGTGAATTTCCCATTTTTCAGACTGATAGACAGAATACGCAATAACTCTACTTTATGTGGGTTGTGTAAGCCAACGTTCGTACTGCCGCTTTATGTGGCATAGAATGTTACGTTTTCTGCCACCGGTGGTAAAAATCAGTAATAAAAATCAGCGATGCGTTTATCGATCGTCTGTAACCTTATCTTTTGTTTTCTTTAATTTACCTGTCTTGCTTATTTCATTATGCAGGGTTTTCATTATCAGTTAAGAGATGAAAAGGTCCTCATTTTATAGTTTATAAAATATTTTTGTCGCTGCTTCTACACAGTGAGCAAATAAAACACTTTTTATTGTTGTTCGACATCCTGAAAATGGTGAATTTCCCATTTCTCAGGTGATGAATCTGGATCTTCCTCAACCGGTTCGTTATACGACTATAGCTCAAACAATACCACACAGGACCAGGTTCACGTGCCTACAAGACCAGAATAGGTCTCTACAAAAGGAAGTGATCTAGATGATCGATCTTCTAGGCGCTTACTCGGAGAGTGAGGGAGCAACAGGTCCTCCTTTGAATGATCAAGTCTTAACACGTTGGTCTTCTTATATTCTCAAATGGACCGATAAAGATCATCTGAAAGTAATATAATGAAAAATACCCGACCCATTCTAATGGGACCATACTCCAAGTTTCTCAGGTCAATGCTGAAGTACAAATTCTGCTTTTAAATGAACAGAAAAATACTGATACATATTTATCTAAAGTTGAAAATAATTTGGAGAAGGGATTAACCGCTTTGAGTTAAGCCCTGAATCAAAGATTACAGAATTATTCTGTAATATTTGCCTGAACAGTTCACTGGACAGGCCGGAGAAAAGCGAGGAAACAAACATTCTAGTTAATGCTGCAAGGCTCACAGCAGAAGGCATTCATGGAATAAATACACACAGACGGTATTTATTGTCTTCTAAACTATCCGCTTCAGTCAAAAAAGCAGCCCAAGACACACCTCCGGAAAAATATTCATTCGGTGATGTTTTTTCCGAAAAATGCAAGGCGGCTTAAGAAGTTGAAAACACCAGCCGAGATATCAAGATCCCTGATTCCTTCGAAAATCAGAAATCTTCAAACTACAAGCGCCGGAATTTTAAAAACAGGAAACGAGATTCAGTTTAAGTTACAAAAATGACTTTGAAAGGACGCCAACCGAACCTTCGCACGTCCTATCGAAATATACGAAACCGTCATCATCATAAGAATTTGTAGAAGTTGAGGAGGGAGTGCTACCGACGGAACCTCCAACATCACAGGGATCTGTAGAAGTTACGCAGGTAGGTAACCTGGCAAGTAGACTGCGATATTTTGTTCCTCAGTGGCTTGAAATAACTAAAAACCCTTTCATTATAAATTACATTGAAGGCTTCAAACTACCGCTCAATTCCAAACTGATCCAAAGAAATGTTCAGCATAATAAAACATTCACTATAACTGAGAAAATTGTCTTGGAAAAATTTATTCAAGAGTTAATAAGCAAGGGAGCTGTGAAGAAATGCAAAGAGAAAAATGGATGGTTTTTATCGCCTTTTTCCCTTAGGAAAAAACCAAGTGGCAGTTTCAGGTTCATTCTAAATTTGATAAATCTTAACAATTATATTTATATCAGCGCCACATTTAAATTAGAGGATTCCCGAACACTTCAAAATCTCTTGTATAAAGACTGTTTTATGGCTTCTTTTGATCTACGGGACGCATATTTTTTTAGCTCCAATTGCCATATGTTATCAAAAATATTCAAGTTTTTCTTTTGATAAGGAATTATATGAGTTTTCTTGTCTGTGTTTCGGTTTAAATATAGCACCATACATTTTCACTAAACTTCTCAAACCCGTTATGCAACATTTAAGAACTCAAGTCATTTTATCTGATGTAATTTACCTTGATGATATTTTGATTTTCGGTGAAAACATCTAGACAATTATTAGAAAACCTGGGTTTCGCTATTAATCATGAAAAAAGAGATTTTATTCCCTTTCAAACATGCCAGTTTTTAGGATTTATATTAAATTCTTTGAACATGTCAATGTCGTTAACAAGGAAAAAAAAAAAAAAAACTTCATCTTTTAATTAAACTGAAGACCAACGATCCAAATTTTCATGAATTTGCTGGGATCTTGAGGTCTTTAATTTCCACATGTTCCGCAATACCATATGGTTGGTCACGCACACTAAAACCTTTGAAAGATTAAAATATTTAAACTTAAAAAAATCCCGTTCGGATTACAGTGCGGTTATGTCTACCAGAATATTTACACCCAGAAATTGATTGGTGGATAGATACATTCAAAAAGAATTCAAATTTCCATTTTAAGCGAAAATAGTTTATTGTTGTAATATTTACGGTTGGGGTGCATTTGCTAACGGGGAAGCCACGCATGGTTTTTGGATTATAGAACAACAAAATTGGCACATTAACCATTTGGAATAAATAGCAGCGTATTATGGATTAACATGTTCTGCTCTTAATAAAACTAACTGACGCATTTTGCTAAGATTAGATAATACCACTGCAATCTCTAATATAAACCGCATGGGCGGTGTTAAACACAGACATATTAATTCAGTCACATCACAAATCTGGGATTGGTGCAAGGAGCTAAATATATATATCTTTGCATCATACATCAATACAAAAGACAACATACAAGCTGACAAAGAATCGAGGTCTACATCGATCGAAACTGAGTACGCTTTATGTGGAAAAGAGTACATCAAAGTCATGAACAAGTTTGGTACACCAGAACTTGATTTATTTGCCTCAAAATTGAATACCAAATGTGAAAAATTTGTATCATGGCACAAAGATCCCGATTCTTTTACAGAGAAGCCTTTACAATCTCATGGTACGATATATATTTTTATGCTTTCCACCTTTTTCCTTGATTCCACAAGTGTTAAACATAATAATCCCAGATAATGCAACAAGTATATTAATTGTACCATACTGGCCTTGGCAAGCGTGGTATCCATGGAATTTGTTCAGACAGAGTTTGAAAATGGAGTTTCCTACATCAGCCTTAACACACACAAATCCGCTCACCCTTTACTGTTTTCATTTTCAGAGGAACAGTATCTATTAATTAGAAGATTTTTGAAAGGGATCTTTAAAACAAAACTTATTTGTCCAAAATACAAAATAACGTGGGATCCAAGTATCGAACTAGCTTACTTGGATACTCAAAAAACAGTACCTTTATCGTTACAGAAATTAACATTAAAACTAAGCAACCTTACTTGCTCTCACAATAGCACAAAGGATTCAAACACTAACTAAAATAAAAATCAATAATATAAAGGTTTATCAAAATGGAAGTATTAATATTTTTATGAAAACATCAAACCCAAAGAGATGCATCAACATTGCTACGCTACTTGGAAGTCACTTCTAAATTCAGAAGTGGAAACAATCAGCAATTATTACTTACTCTTAAGAAACCTATTCATCCCGCATTATCCCAAACAGTAAGTCGTTGGATAAAACCGACACTTCAACAAAGCGGCATTGACACCAATACTTTTAAGAGCAATTCTACCAGGCATGCTTCTACTTCAGCCGCAGCACGAGCTGGTTTCAACATGGAAACAATTCGCGAGGCTGCAGGGTGGACTCAAAAATCTGACGTTTTCACAAGATTTTACGATAGACCTGTGACCAATGAGCAAAACTTTTCAAATTTCATACTGAATTTGGATAAATAAGCTATTGAAATCTGGTATTAGTAGTTAGAGTAATTATTTTTTTTTCGTCAATAAATACACTATTACATAGAATAAGTGTTCCTACGTGGTAGCATTTATATATTATTTTTATTAAATTTTCCATCTTTTCAAGTTAATGTGTTATTTGAATTGATTTTATTTTTGTTTTGTGGTTCTTGATGTATAATCTCACAATCATTATTACACATATCTTAAGAGGATCACACTTTCTTCATGAGTGACCACTTTCTATTAGATCGTTGCTTTAAACATCTACAGTGTGTTATATATTGGAAACCAGATGTGAAGTATAATTAATGGATTAAACGAC